>JAOUQV010000040.1:11432877-11454637 GCA_028565295.1 Aspidoras spilotus
CTGTATTGGCCGCAAAAGGAGGCCCTACACCATACTAATAAATTATTGTGGTCTAAAACCAGGTGTTTTAGTTTCATTGTCTAACCGCTCTATATAATTATATATATCTTTTATTTTCCAACATGACAGTGGTCCTCCGGGTACTGAACTGGCCGGTCTGCAGTCCAGATAGAATACATTGGGCGCATCATAAAACATAGGATAAGACAAAGTAGATCTAAAACAGTTAAGCAACTAAAATCCTACATTAAACAATAATTGGTTAACATTCCTACCCCCCTTACCTTGAGCAACTTGTCTCTTCATTCCCCAGACTAAACATAGCCTTGTCCCAAGTTTTTTGAGATGTGCTGTTGTCATGAAATTTAAAATCACCTAATTTTTTCTCTTTAAATGATACATTTTCTCAGTTTAACCATTTGATATTTCCATTATGTTCTATTCTGAATAAAATACGGAATTTTTAAACTTACACATCATTGCATTCCCTTTTTATTTACATTTTTACAGTTACAACTTTTTTGCATATTCTTAATACTACACACATATTTAAAGACTCTTTACAGGCTGTTTAATCGATTATCAAACAAATGAGGATGGGGATTCCCATCTGAGTCTGGTTTTACTTAAGATTTCTTCCTTTTAACATCATATTTTCCTTGCCACTCTTGCTGTATGGTTTGCGCATTAGGGATAAAAAGATTATATAAAATTCATGATTATATATTACATTTCTGTGTTTTTACATTGCATTACAACAATGTACTCTGGTAAAATGTATCAAGCATAAACATTCTATTTTTGACATTTACAGTAGACAAATATGTACATGGAATACATTTCAATTGTCTTATAGTTGCTATCTCAGATGATGGCTTTCTCTTTGATTGTTGCAGATTAAGCTTACATATCGTGATGTAGCAGGGGACTGTTACCTAACAGTAATTTATCAGTACTCCTGAACCTATTGCTATGTCTACTGCAGTAAAATGTTGGTTTTACAGAAAATACCACCTGATGTGGATATATTTCATTACAGTGTTGTATAAAATACAATTAGGTTTTAAGTGAATACACTAAAATGTATTTGTGCCATTATGAGTTTAATAAAAAAATCTTATAATTTAATAGATTAACTTTGCAGATTTAATAGTCTTAATTCCTTACACTGAATAACTGACAGTATTTATGCACTTTTTAATGTTTTGTGCCATTTAAAGGCTTAAATGTGGGTGAGTAGGCTATAATAAACCATTCATTCATTCATCTGTTGCTTAATCCGTAAAGGGAAGGAACAACCAAATGCAGGGTGCCACTCCATTGTAGCTATACTGTATAATTGAATTTTTATGTTAAGTATAGCTTTTTTAAACATGCCTTGCTAATCCAAAATTTTTACAAGTTAACATTTGGTGTAATGACCCCCGCATACACTGAAGTTTGCGCACACAAAAATTTAGGTAAGCACAGCGTGTTGGGAATAAACGAAACAAAACTATGAACAAGATGGCGGACTGCAATGCTCGAAAGATACTCAACACTCTGGCTCATTTTTCTGTAAAACAGAAACAAGTGACAAGGTATCAATACAAAGCATAAACTGAGAGCCAATAGCAAGCATGAACTAGAAACTTGAATTTGAACTCATGGCACTAGCCAAGCTAAGCTACACATAGGTAAACACAACACTATGTTAACAAGAGCACTGTGAAAACCGTGAAACATGAGCAAAGTCCAACATGACATGAGTGTAATATGTGTGTTGACCCACAGAGAACCAGAAAGCTGCTTAAATATCTTCTCAGGTGATTAGATTGCTGCTCTTCTGATAGGTCCCAGCTTTGCCTGATTAAAATGCCTGCCTGAGTAAATTGACTGAGGGAAAACTAAGCAGATGCAAGACAGAACCCCCTCTCAAGGAGTCTTCCCCAGAAACCTCTATTTCTCCCTCTGGGCCTACCGGGTCCATGTGGAGCTAGCTTTTGTGGGTACCTCTGGTGGAAAAATGCTATGAGCATGGGATCAAAGATGTCTTCTGCCATGACCAACTGTTTCCTCTGGACCATACCAGGCAACCAGATATTGTATTTTTCCCTGTTCTCTTCGAGAGTTGAGAAGCTCTTTGATGGTATACGTGGTGTCTTTGTTGATCTCTGTAGGTCTGGTTGGTTTCTCTTCCCTGTCCACTTCTGCTAGAGGACAGATTTTAGTTGGCTAATGTGGAAAGTGGCATGTATCCTGCCAAATACAGGGTAAGCGGACATGGTAAGTAACCTTATTGATCTGTTTGACAATGTGAAATGGACCAATAGACTTGCAACTGAGTTTCTTTGAGAAGAATGACGTAAATTTTTCATGGCCACTCAGACTCTGTCTCCTGGTTGGTATGTGGGATTTTCCTGTCTTTTATCAGCTTCCCATCTTATCAAAGCTATAGCATTATTAGCTATAGCATTGGTGAGTGAGAGCCAAGATTTTTTCACTTTTCTGGAACCACTCATCTACTGCAGGGGTGTTTGTAGAATTGGCGTTCCAAAGGTAACGTGGAGGCTGGTAACCAAAAACGGAATGGTAGCAGAGAAACTAAGGGAGTTTTCTGCCCACGGTAGGTACCTGCTTCACTACTTCTATGTATAGGGTGCAGGCTTTTGATTTGAATCTCCAGACTCTGTACCATATGAGACAAAGCAGAAGTAAATGCAGATAGGAAAGTAATATAATAAGGGTGTAGAAATACGAACAAATAAAATATAATACTCTTAACAAAAAAAAAACAAAAAGAAAAAATATTATGGAACAGGGAACTTGACTAAAATTACAATAATACAAATGTAGCATGTAACATACACATTCGCATTTTAGGTAAACACAAACTCAACTTAAATAGAAAGACAAATCGGTGTGCGGATTTGAAACAGCTGCATCCTCCTCAGTTCACATGTCTGTCTCATAGTTACTAATGCCTTCGTCAATATTATCTCTGATAATATCGCTGGACCAATTTAACTTGTGTAATGTGCCATAACATAAACAAGCCTCTAGAGAGCACAAGGCAGTGTATTTCTACAGTTGGTCCCAAGCCAGGATGAATTGTGAGGGTTGCATCAGGAAGGTCATCCTGCATAAAACATAAGAACATAGAACAGGAGAGTCAAGACTGTAGGACTGAGGTTAGCAATCCTAAATGTAGGGATGATGACATAAAAAGGTAGAGAATTAGCTGATATGATGCAGAAAAGAAAGGTAGATTTTTGTTTGTGTGACAAAGTGGAAGAAGAGCAAGACATGCATAGGGTTTAACCAGAAGTACAAGGAGATGCAGGGTAGAACAAAAAGGAAGGTAGCAAAGGCAAAGCAGAAGACCTATAATGAGTTGTATGAGAGTTTATACAATAAGAAAGGAAAGAAGGTGTTCTATCAGATGTTTAGACAGATATAGAGCTGGAAAAGATGTGCAACATTTCATGGTGATCAAGGATAGAAAGAAATGGTGAGGAAATCTTTGAAAAGAATGAAGAAGTGTAGATGACATACAGTTAGATGTATGCAAATGTCTAGGAGAGATTAATCTAGTTTTTAATGACATTATTGAGAGTGAAATGATGCCTGAGGAATGGTGAAAAGTGTACCTGTATCTATTTGTAAAAATAGACTGATGTGCAGTTTTGTAGCACCTACATGGTCATGAAGATTATGAACCACAACATGAAGATTTGGGAAAGTTGTGGAAGTCAGACTTAGACAAATAACTGTGAGCAGCAGTATGGTTTCATGCTAAGAAAAAAATGCTGATGGAGTTGTATAGACAATGTCAGAAAGAGCTCCACTGGATTTAGAGAAATATTAATACAGAGTGCTGAGGAAAGATCTGTGGTGTTGTATGAGAAAATCTGGAGTGGCTTCAAAGTATGTTAGACTGGTTCAGGACATGTATGAGAAAAGCATGACAGTGGTGAAATGCGCTGTGAGGAGAGACAGTGGATATATTGGTAGGAGATATATGATATATACTTGGTAGAGGAGATATATGAATGGTGTCAATGTACTGTAGACATGCAGGTAGCTGTGAGAGCAGAGTTACAGAGATATGTGAAGAAGATTGACTTACTGTGTTGACCCCTGATGAAAGGAGATGCCAAAAAAAGAAGAAGTTACAACATGTCATTTAGAACTTACGAGCGATCTGTAGAAAAAATATGCAAAATTGATGCAATAACAATTAACATGCAACACTGGTCTGGGGGCAGTCGAGATGCCTTATGTAAAATTTAAGTAGGCGCATTAGAAAAATCTTATACTTAAGTGGATATATTTCTATGTTTATATGCTAAAATTTAACAATAAAATGAAACAATATTCTCCATTTATAAGTTAAAAAAAGCTATAGTTTTTTTGATCTCGTCCAAAAATTGTTATTACCTGCATCATTGTGAAAGGAAAAAAAACATAAAAAAGCAAATCCATTCCATGACTAGCTATTTTTGTTTAAAATACCATTTTTACAGAGCTTCTAGGGCTCTTGTGGATTTTCAGAGGTACCATAGACTGAGCCATGCTCTGGATGATTCATGCTGTTGCCTGGATTCATGCTTATTTGACTCTTCTTATCACCAAAATGCAAGAGACAGTGCATACATTTAACACACTACATCTGTGTGAGCTTATGGTGTTAAAAATATAGCCTACGTATAAAATTGTGCCAAGGACATAAGACATTAGCAGATAAAGCAGCACAGAGCAAAAAGCCCTGCAACAGTGTTATTTTTGTTGTATTGTTTTGGGTACTAAAACCATGTAGTGTATAAATAAAACCTAGCATCATGTTGTTATGAACCACACACCTCAGCATCATATTAAGTTTTAACAGGGTTTCTAGTGTTTTCTCCTAATTACCTGTTCAGATAAACAATTTGTAAAGAGTAAGACATTTTCAATCATAATAAATAATTGTTACATTTAACGAAATGTCATTGATTCCCTAAATCTTCAAAATAAAAATATAAAATTTCTGCTTTGTGAAAGCAAGTCTAGCTTTTCAATGAGTAGTGTGAAATGATATAGCTTATGGAGGGTGGGAAAGAGAAGAATACCAATGTGGAATAAGGAAGAGATAAGGGGAAATCTAAAATGCTATATAGGACCTGGGATAGAAAGCTTAGTGATATTGCAGTAAACTAGATTCTGTAAAAGCTGTGAAAAGACACAGCATCACCTGAGTACATTTCTGTGGAAATGTGGATGCCAGTGTTTAATTTCTGATTATAATTTGTGCACTGAATACTTTTTATCTCCTTTAATATAGCATTCATCCTATATAAGGATGTAAAAGCCAGGGTTGTTCTACTCCCGTGGCTCACAATGGATTATAATTGGAAGGAAAACACAGATTAATATTTCATCATGATTGTGGCAGAGTTAGGAAGCTATCGTCTGTATAGATAACTTTTCTCCCTATGCATTTAGCTCTGTCTACATAATATGAAACAATTATCCATGGTGTAATGAAAGGCAATGGCAGTGTTGTGTTAATCATTATGTATATGCAATGCATCTCTTGGCCCTTTGTATCTACCCTATGTAATCATAGTTTTCTTTCTGAATGCTTGAAAAGCTTATTGTTTAACCTTGTGATCAATTGTTTCAAGAGAGCAGAAATTTATATAAGTTGAAGATGAGTGTTTTAGTTTGAAGTGTCTGCTTCTGATATGCCCCATAATGTGTCTGAATGTTTAGAAAGTACTGTTTTATGCTGCTGTTTGAAATTTCACAGAGGTTCATATATATATTTTTTAATGTTGCAACAGGGAACAGTTCTGATAGATAATGTGAAATATTATTAATTTGCAATCACACCTTTCAGTGGCAGTCTACATGGGTATAGGCATATAATCTATACACCAATATCTTTTGCCAATTAAACTTATTATCAAAATTATACTGTACATGTAACAAAGGAAATGGATAAAGCTGTTTTAATGATCACTTGTGTACACTGGCTTTTAGATTGTGAGGAATCTAAAAATATACAGGTACATCATTATTTATGTAATGTGCAGCTCCATACAGAGGAAGTGAGTGGGCTTGTCAGTGCAGGTGGAGGTTAAGAGAGACAGTGTGCACAGGTGAGCAGAAGGAAGTGCGCGAGAATCCTGAGCCTTCACCCGAGTCTTGATCCACACCACATGGACATGAAAGAAAACCGTGCCACCCCAATACGGCATTAACCATAATATTTTATTTTGTATTTAATTTTACACAAGTATAAATACTGTATGCAATTTTTTGTAGGCTTTGTCTAGAGACATAATTTAATGCTATTAAATTATTATTGTATAAATAATAATTTATTAATTAGTAAATAAATAAATTATTAGTATATTATTATTTAGCAGTCTATATAGCTTAGATTTTAGAGTGTGTTCTAATACTAAGCCCAGGAGTGTTAGTAAAAGGGGTTAAACTTCCCGGGACTATAAAAGCTGACAAGCAACTCTGATGCTTAGTCATCTTTTCCTATCTCACTGCACACATCTGTGCAGCCACCCATTTTAAACCACTGATGGTGTACGACTAGTATGACTAGTATATCTAAAATACTCAAATCTTACATTTTGAGTAACTATTCAAACAGTGGGTGGCACAGTGGTGTAGTGGTAGTCAGCAAGAGTTTGATTTCCAGGTGGATGTCCTTTCTATGTGAAGTTTATGTTTTCTTCCCTGTGTACACACGGGTTTCCTCTGGTTGTTCCAGTTTCCGTCCACAGTACAAAAACATGCAGTAGATTAACTGGTGCCACTAAATTACAGCTGACACAAGATTAGGAAGTTCAGTCAGTTTCTCTCTATCAGACAAAGCACATCTGAGCAGCCAACCATCACAAAGCAATAATTGCATAAGACAGGAAATGTATGACATGACAGAGAAAAGATTAGAGTACAATGGTACAAAGTTGTGGTACACTTTGGATTTCCATGCATGCCCCAACTTTCTCTTCTGGCTCACAGGTCAAGTGTTCGTATGGATATTTGTTTGTTAGCTTCTGCTAACTACCCCATTTTGTTGGGCCACCCCTGGGTAAATTTTGATGACCCACTGATCTTCTGGCAAAAGAAAAAAGGTTGTATTGGAAATGCATTCAAACTCTCCCACTCTACCTCTTTGAAAGTCATCCAAGGCAGGTTAGGGTGCACATTCCTTTATGCTACCAGGATTTGCAGGAGGTTTTTAGCTGAAGAAGTCAGGAAGTTTACCACCACATCAGGAATATGATTGTAAAATATACCATCTGCCAGGATGTGTTTCAACACGCAATAAGATTTATGCCCTGTAAATACCAGAGAAATGTGGTTATATCCAAAAGGATTTGACAGCAGAGTACTGCTGCCCCTTCACCTGCTTATGCAGCACTTTCTTTGTTGGGACGAAGGACAGAGGTTTGCGGTCTTGCATAGACTACAGAGGATTAATTAATGTCACCATCAAATAACCTCATTCCTCTCCACTTGTTTCCTCAGCCCTTGATCTGCATAATGCTCAGATTGTTACCAGACTGGATCTGTAGTGCTTACAACTTGGTCAGAATGCGTGAAGGAATTGAGTGAAATACAGCTTTTTGCACCATCTCTGGCCACTATGAATATTGATAGCATCATGCCATATAGGTTGACAGCAGAGATCAGTTCACATCATGGGTATGGATGCACTTTATGGAAAAGATGTGAGTCACTGATGAGCCTCACCTCCGGGTATCACTCTGAAACTAATGGAGCAAGTGGAGCAATGCAATCAGAATCAAGTTCTTGAGAATGTTCTTACACCATTATCTGCAAGATCAAGCCAGGTTCTTGCTATGAACAAAATATTCTCAGAACTCCATGTGACATTTAAATTAACACCATTTCAGTGTTTTTGGGATACCAGCATCCACTGTATGCTTAGAATGCCACAACCACCAACACACCCACAATGGATTCCTGGTTCAAGAGAAGTGAGAGATTCTGGGATCTCATAAAATCAACATCTTGCCAAAACACTTACCAGGATGAAGAGGATGGCTGATTGTCGCAGAAGCAATACCTCAATTTATAGACCAGAAGACAGAGTGTGGATAGATTCACCCCACATTTTATATAAGTCAGTTTCATTATTGGTCCCTTGGATGACCAGAGTGTGGAGTTGCAACAAACCAGACCAGTGGAGATTACTATATATATATATATATGTATGTATGTAAATTTATATGTAATAAAAATATATTTGAATTCGTAAATTTTGAAATTCATTACACATGATGTTACACAAATGTTACACTGTCATTACACACGATGCGTATGATAATAAATTACTACAATATATATTTAGGCTATTACTGTTCAAAATTTTATTTTTTGTTACACACTATGGACTGTCCTTTTTACATTTCCTACAAGTTTATTTGTTACACACTGCACATTTTTCTGAGCTGGTATAAATAAATAAATTCGCGTCTGCTCTCTGTAAATCCGGTGCAGGTCAATTTCCAGTCCGATTGTGTTTGTTGCATCAGAAAAAATGTATGCCAAATTAATCCAGCTTTGTAGCGATATACTGCAGAAAATGGCAGCGGACTTCAGTGGGGAAAAGCTGCTTGTCAACAGTGATGTGTTTTCCTGGGTTGTAAGACCATAGGCCTTTTACTTTGCAAGATGTTGGAGACTGCACCAAATCTGTCAGTCTTGACATGTTTTGGTATGTCAAAGCGCAAAAAATGGATGTTATCTTCATAGCGGTCAAGGGACATGATTTCCTTGACTAAGGGCACAGCGAACGTATATTAACCATATTTCTGTCATTGCTCCAACCTGGCTGATGCCAGGAAGCCATCAGCTCGTTCACAATCGTCCTGATCCTCTGCTAAAATAAAAAATATTTTTATATTGTTAATTATGCATAACACCTCTTTCTCTTTGGTTCCATTTTGGTTCCTCCTTGCATTAATATGTGGTGACTTGAGTACTTTTGAGAGCTTAGAGGCGTCGTGCACTGGTGATACAGTACCACTTGTAAATTCAGGGTGCCGAGCCATGAAGGTATACACATTGAGATTTGCTATGTCCAGCATGTTATCCCACAACATGTGCCGCTTGAACATTTAGGTGCAAACCATCTGGTCCATTGTGTCTACACCTCCTTTCGTACTGTAGTAATATGAGACCACTTTGGGATTTTCTCCAATATTTTCACACACCCTTTTGCTGTGGTGCATTGTGCTCAGGATGACAGCAGCCTTTCCCGTCTTAGTGACATAGCTGATCATGGTAAGCTTATAATTGAAACCAAACTCGGTGCTGTGAACCTGCCTGGACATGGAAGCCTTCATCAGAGGAGGGATGTCTGGCTTATATTGTTGGAGAGCCCCCATAATATTGAGATCCTTTTCCAGGATGCTGTGCAAGAAGTACTGTACACTGGTGAAAAAGTTACAGTATCTGTGGTGATGTTGTGCCCTGTGCTTCTAAATCTACTGCACAACTGGTTGACAATGTTTTCCCGCTGATTCTTCTGAACTTCTTCCCCTGGTTGTCTACCTGTGTAAAGCGATATGTATTATAAAATATTAACACCTGTATAAATATTAACCAAAGTAAAAAAAAACTCTGAATGCATCGATTTTTCGAAGCACAAAAATTCTAGTCTTAGAATAACTCTTGTAAATCTGTTTTACACAAACACATCTTGCTGCCTGTCTTATTCCACTCATAGTTTCTTAATGCACATTAATTTACAAAACAAAGGGTTGCTGAAAAACACTTAATGGCCAAGTTTATGGAGGGGTAGTGTCCTCAGACTTTTAAAATTTCAGTAAGTCCAGTGCTAAGAGCGCCTGCTGTTCGGTGTAACATAGAACTATTACGTCCATAATGTAAACAAACCCAGAGTGGCGTAAATGGACACTGCTTTATTCACCTTCCTGCTTTCAAAATGTGGTCAATCTAAATAAATCATATATCTGCTTGTTTGATAAGATGAGTACTATTGGTTTAGATGGTTGTCAATCACTTTCAGATAGCGAGATCTGAAACTATTGGCTTAATGAGTGGATAGTCTTGTAGTCACTCTTCATTCTGTTCATGACTACAGAAAAATAAATCACCGGTATATAAATCAAATGAACTGTTGTATGTAGAAAGGTAATAATCGTAATAAACCTAATTAAACTAATGAGGAAATAATTGATCTTATTAATTAATTTTGTTCCTCATATGTGATGCATTTAGAAGGAAAAGCTGTTTATTAAATTTTTCATTGGGCACGGTCACCATGGTCTCTTCTGCTTAAGGAGTCAAATTTCTAATTATAGGTCAATCTCAAATCTCCCTTTCTAGTTAAGATAAAATAAGGCTGTCCTGGTAATTTTATCTACATGAGCTTTAAATGAGAGACTGGATTCAATGATAAAATCAAAAACTACAGGATAGAACTAAAAGATATGATCATATAACCCCTATCTTAATTACACCTTATTGGCTTTCAATTAAATTCCACATTGAATATAAAATTATATTACTTGTGTGTAAAAAGCTTTAAATGCTCTTGCTTCACAATATCTAAGTAAACTACTAATATTTCATGATCCACCTTGGCTACTGTGTTCAAAAGGGGCAGGCTGCTTGCAGGTAACTAGAATAAAGAATAAAGTGGCATATCTCTTACAAAGCCCACAAGTTATGAAACAGTCTTCCAGTTAATGTTCAGGACTCAGACACAGCCTCAGTGTTTAAATCTAGACTCAAGACATATTTGTTTAGCCAAGCATTCTACATTAGTTATCTTAGATGAAGGTGCAGATCTGGTGGGTTATGACCTAGGAAACTTTCAGTAATAAAAAAAAGTTACTACATTACATACAGGATTTTTTACAAATATATTTGCGTCAGTTAATCCAGCATCTTAAGCAAACACTGCACATATGTGCATTTGTATTTCCTTTTCCTATGACTACATGTGATATGCACATGTCTGAAGTTTGTATGAAAACTTTCCTATGAATAAGGATTGTCTGATATGTGTCTGATATGTTGCAATCAGGATGAAAACAACATTTGTAAGAGTGCCTTGAAAACCTTCATTTGAAATGTAAGGCTGTGCAGTTACTCGATTCCTGGTAGGAGACAGCTGTTGTGCCCTTAAGCAGAGTCATTTTGTTCTGTTGAGATCCTGTTGGCATCAACTTTAACAGTGGGGGCTCCATTATGCCAGCTAGAATAAGAACAGTTGAAAAAGAAATTGTTTTTTCATTAGGACCTTAAGCCTGCAACATAATGATAGTTCATTTAGCATTATAGAGCTGAGCTGCAGGCTGTTTTTGATACATCGAATAGACTGGTTAATAAAGTAGCTATTTGTAATGAAATACTGCTTATTTTATGTAATCTGGAATAAACTTAATCAAGCCCACATTTATACAACTGGTTTATTTCAAACCATAACAGGCTATGGGGCAAAAAATCTTTTTATTCATACTACAATTTCAAGCCAAAGTACATACATATTAGTAGCTAAATACATTCACCAGTAGTTGGAATAACTCTCATGTCTTGTGGACACTAGTCTTAGGGAATTATGCATTTATTAAAGATTAGGGATTATGCACAATCATTCATCTATCATTTGCTTTGTTTTCTTATTTCTATATTTTATTTCTTTATAAAATGTGTCTTTTAACTATCCAGCTTTTTACACTTTCCTTTATCAGACACTGTTGCTTCTTATCAGTCTTTTCTGTCGATTTACATTATTCATGCTATTCTCTTTTACCTCTAAAGCCTTTCTGTCTCTTCCCCTCTTGTCAACAGTTTTCTGTCTTTTGTAGTTTAATCTGACATTGTTTAATAAAGCTTACTTAAGATGATTAAGTTCCTACAATCCTTTTAGCAGCTGTCTGCAGAGGGATTAAGGAGCTAATGGCAGAATATGAAATGCCATGTGATTGTAATGTGCACAATGTCAGATGTTCAGGGACTACAACTAGCTAATCATCTCATCAATGGAACTAATGAGCAGTTGTCAGAAAAAAATTAAATGCAGCAGGAATATCACAGAAGAAGTGCATAAGAAAATATTCGGCAGAAGGTGGGAATAAAGCATACATAAAAGGGGCTCAAAAATGGCAAACTTGCCATTATTGTTATTGCTCTCCTAAAGGATTAATGCAAAAAATCTGCTGAAAATATGTGCAAAAATCTGCAGAAAAAAATCACTCTTTGTCTTACAGGATACTTTACCCACAGCATGAAAGAAGTTGTAACACATTTTTTATTCTGGTCTGCAGAAGGAATGGAGAGCAGAAAGTGTTTGCTATGTATTCTTACACTATCATCTGAAGATTTTCATTTGCATTGCAAAGGAGAATGGGATAAATTCACCTTCTCCTTTAGAAATGGTCCGAGTTTGCATTACAAACTGCCTCAGCAAGCGGGAATTGCAACTGCGCTCCACACTGGTCAAGAGCCCTGTAAAAAAACAGGAAAGTCATAATCCCCACTAACATAGGTGTTTACTAAAGTCAAAGCCACTTTTTACTTATACAATCTTTTATTATAACTGTGCTACAGATTTATGTGGATCTATCCATCTGCACAACAAAGTCTATGCTTTGTCCCTGTGGCACAACATGGAATGGAAGAATACAGGGGTACATTACCATCTCAATAGCCTTCACATGATTTTTGTAGTGAACTGATGGGCATCTGGCAGTGCATTGACTACCGGGGTCTCAATAAAGTCAATGTAGGGTCCCCTTACCCGTTACTCCTAGTCCTTTTAGCTCTAGAGCATGTTCAACAAGCCAAGATGTTCATTAAGCTAGACTTGTGGCACTCAACTTATCCGCATTTGTCCTGGCAATAAGTGAAAGGCTGCCTTTAGAACCGATTCTGGGAATCTTTTAATTATATATGGATTAGCTTCCACACAAAGCACTTGCTAGTGTAGGATAAATGATGTCCTATAATTGTAGCAACTTTTTTGAACAGAAACCTTTTGTTTTTCTACATGAGGATGCGTGATATCAAAAATTTTAAAAACAATGGTTTAATTTCTAAATTCCAATGCAGTTGGGAGGTTTTCTAAATAAATAAATAAATACAAAAACGTTTCAACCCATATTTAATTGAATACACTACAAAGGCAAGATATAATGTTCAAACCGATAAAATTTATGGTTTTTGAAATTTTCACTCATTATAAAAAGATGAGAAACACCACACCCTCCAGAAATGTCTACCTAGAGCCCTACCCTCCTCCAAGAACCCTGAGTTACAAGGAACTCCAGCCCTTGTATGTGGATGTACTGCTGAGTACTGCGGTTCTGAGTCTGGTTCCCACAGTCAAGTTTTGTGCAGTACGTCAGCGTGCTCCCATCCAGATGCTTGAGTCCCCTCTGGAACTTTCTCCTCTTCCTGAGAGTCTCCCAGTGCTGTGCTCAATGTCCATGCCCAAGTCATGCCATGTTTCTACATCAGTGTCTGCACCAGCGCCACACCTTGTGTCAGCACAGATACCAGCTCCATGTGTCATCTTAGTGCCACAGCTATGCCTCTCACCAGAGGCTAATTCTGTGCCAGTATCATGTTCTAATGTCAAGCCAGTTGGTAAATCCAAAGGACCGACCCTCAATTATGTGGGGGAACTGTCCAGGTCTAGGACCATTCCCCATCCCTCCCCAGGGATATATGATTTGTTTTTATTTACACTGTATATTCTATATATTCTAATATAGAAATATTAAAATTGGGTCTCGTTCAGTTAGATTAGGTATTTGTGAGATCATAAATATGGACTGTAATGTTTTTGTTTAGTTTATGTATTTAAGATATGGTCTGATGGACTAATGTTTTTGTCATGTTTTTATGTTTATGTGATAGTTCAGGCAAAGCGGTAGCTGTGAGGTCATGTTTTGTTTATGGTCACCTTAAGCACTTAGGTATTTGTTTATTGGTTCCTGCCCCATCTTGTCCACACATCCTAGAATAGTCTGCTCAGGTGTGTGCAATGCAGTGATGATTTTATTGTATTCTGTATTCTGTTCCTGGGCAGATCCTTTAAAGTATAATGTTAAAAGTGAACTACGTGTTTAAAAGTGGATGATTTAAAATGGATAATGTGTTTTAAGATATGTCACTGTTTACCATGGTTACGTTTCACAGCGAATTTGCTGCTTCTGTTTGTTTCCATTTTTGTATCCATGTCTTTTGTTTCTGTGCCCGTGCATTACATATCATCTGAAGACAACATTGTTATAATTAGTAAGAATAAAATTTCCTGTCACCCCTGCATTGTCTCCATATTATGGTTCGCGGTTGGCGTAGGAGGAGTGTGCGAGAGCGACTTAGGACAGCACCATGGGGTGCACGTTACAATACATCCCCAAGCCATGACATTTCCTACAAACAAGCCTTCTGTTTTAATGACTCATCTGTCCAAAGAACATTGTTACAAAATGGGTCAGGAAGGGCTTTTTGACAGAAGAATAAATGCTGGTTTTGCAGCTCATGTGAAACAAAATGATAAATAAGTATTATTGTTTTTTTGTCTTTTATTTTCATTTATTTCTATTCCTTTTTACATTTAATTAATTTATTATAAGTTCCGCTTAAATTTTTATTTTTTAGTTTTAGAAATATTTTATCAGTTTTATGTTTATAATTTATTTCTGTTATTATTTATTTGATTATCTTTATTCATTGCAAAATAAGTGTTTAAAAGCCCTGGGTGAATTTCAAATCTATGTCTTCAAATATCTGTGTGGACTTTACATGTTCTCGCCATGTTTATTCCTGGTGCTCCGATATAAATTGTAAATTTTAAAACTTGTGTATAGATATGTGACTTTGTGTGTAAGATGAAACATGTGTATGAGTATGACCTTTTTCCTGTCAATAAAATGGCCACTGGTGCTGAAGACGAAATTGATAAAAATAAATAAATAGTTAATTTAAAATCATTAATCACAATGCATGTAATTAATCTTTTTAATATTAATTTTTTTAATCTTTGACAACACTAGCCCATAAATGTTTTATAAATAGTATCATTGTGCTCTTCAAGTAGTTTTTTTATCACCAGATTAGTGCAAGCAGTAGAAAATCCCTTCAAGTCACAATGGAGCAGGATTTAAAATGTGAACTAATAAAATCTAGATTTCCAATCTAGGTTTAAACATAGTTCCATGCCAAAATGATGTATTTATATTATAACACGTGTTACAGGATGGGTTGCCATCCTGCTAAAAAATGACAAAAAAAAATAGAGAAGTGTAGGACGATTTATTTTAAAACATAACTCTAAAGACAACAAAAAAAAAAACAGTCAGTGAGGGGCTCAGGTAAGAAATGTGGAATGTGAGGACACACAATATCAGGAGGCTGCTGGTTCCTCTGCATCTCTCAACAAATAAACAAACCTATAAAATAAAAAGATGCTGAACAGACATCCAAATCTGCACACAATGAACGCACACTATACCGCATATCGACCTCCAATTAAAACACAGATTAATTATAAGTGGAAATGGGTGGAAATAAGTGTCTCCGGAGCGGCCACGACACACGCACAGGCAAGAGACAGAAACAAATAGACATACAGTGACAGACTAAAATGCTAAATCACAGATAAATAACAGCAGCGCCGTAGCAACGTAATTAATTTGATTGATTATTCATATATAAACAACCCTATTTTCAATAAAGTTGGAAAGTTGTATAAAGCAAAAAACCATAAATGTTTGGCAAAACAAATATGCATTGCCCATTCAGATACACATTTTAATTGGAAAATGTTTGTGTAAATGTAGGACTAAACAAGCTAACAAACTAATTAAAATAGAAATATCTTCAGGCTATTTATTAGTACAGTGCAGTCTGTTTCACTATCTTATTTCTCACCTGCCTAAAGCTCTTTTTAAGGAGCATTGCATTGTATTCCTCATTAGCTTGTCCTTTAGCCATTATATTTTAATAATAATGAGTTTGAGTTAATCCCTGTAATGTGTTGGTCCACTAGAGTGTGTTGTCTTAAAGATAAACCAAAGTACACTGCACTGGTTTCACATAATATTGCTTGATTTGTCTTAAAAATGTAACAAACTGTAGCTCATGTAAAGCAGCATCTGTCTCAGACTTACTGGATGCTTGGATTCAAAGAACACTTACAAGACCAATAGTTTTGTCCAACAGTAGAATAATGGGTGCTCTTCAATAAAGCATTAAAAATACAATTACCATTATATTTAGTATATAATTTCCACTCATGGCCTGGGTAATTTCTGTGTGTAGTCTATATGTTCTCCTGTGGGTATCCTCCAGGTGCTCCTTGTTTCCCTACATGCTAGTTGAATTGGAGATGCCAAAATGTCCATTATTTGTGTACTATAACCTTGTATATGAATATAACATTGTATACATATTTAACCTTAAAAAATAATGACATTGTCAAAATTCTTCAAGTATCATGACATTATATTCTAATCTATTTAATTTGCTTTATTTCATTGGACCGTCTTAGATGCTAAAATAATAATGAATAATCGCTTACAATCGTTAAGACTTGTATTTACCTTAATGCAATGTAGTGGTTGTGCAGCGGTCAAAGTTTTCTAGTTTTCTGGCATTTGTCACATTCTAAGACGTTTAAGAAATAAACAGTTAAAATCTACATGGCGTGTATATAAAAGCTAACGTATGAGGAAAACAAACAAACAAACAAAAGGAGCAAAATACATACCCAGTTGTCAATATCAACTGACATTTCATGCCAGTAAAATCTGGCACACATGCTGTCTGTGTTTTTATGATGCCCGAATGCCCACCCATGGGAGAAGAATGAAAGAGCGCCATGGCTTCGTCTTTGATTTTAATAACTCTTCTTTGATTCCAAAGAGATCTCCATCTACATCAAAACCACAATGAAGAAATTGGTTATAGGTAGTATAGCAAAATGTAATAACTATCATGGCATAATATATTTAATGCATTTAGTATTGTTTTATAGGGTTATTTAGGTTATTTAAATTATCCTACCTAATGGTTTCAATGAAGGGATTATCATGCATTTCTGTTGAGTTGAATTGCACATTTAAATGCACTGTAATATAAAGAGAGGTGTTTGTATATAGTAACCCTTTAGCTGAAAATTGGAGGCATATTGCCGAAAGACTGTTGACACAGGAACACAGAAAGGTTAGACAGATGATTTTTTAACTAACACAATAATTTTGTACAAAATGTAAATAAAAATGGGATGTAATTATTTACAAGTCTCAAAACTGATATTGTATTCACAATAGTACATAGACAACATATCAAATGTCGAAAGTGAGACATTTTAAAATTTCTGCCAAATATTGGCTCATTTAAAAGTTTGTTAGATTTCAGAAGTTGAGAAGGGGCAATAAAAGTCTGGAAAAGTTAAAGGTACAAACAAATGCAATTAGGTCAATTGGCAATAGGTCATTAACATGACTGGGTATAAAAATAGCATGTTGGATGTGCAGCGTCTTTCAGAAGTGGGAAGAGAATCACCAATCCCCATAATTCTGTGCCGACAAATAGTGGAGCAATATCAGAAGGGAGTTCGACAGTGTAAAATTGCAAAGAGTTTGAACATATCATTATCTGCAGTAATTAATATCATCAAAAATCTGGAAGAATCTCTGTTTGTAATTTTCAAGGTGGGAAAACCATACTGAGTGCCCGTGATCTTAAGGCCTTTACACAGCACTGCATCACATATAGGCATGCTACTGTAATAGAAATCACAAAATGGGCTCAGAAATATTTCCAGAGATCATTATCTGTAAACAAATTTCACCGTGCAATCTGCCATTGCCGGCTAAAACTCTATAGTTCAAAAGAGAAGCAATGTCTAAACAAGAGTTTGTCATGTTCATCTAACATTTTTAGAGCATCAGCTTCATTTAGCATCTTTTTGATTTGAATTGTGATTTCAGAGTCTGAGCTTTCGGTTGCCTTAGTCACGTCTTTATTGTACACCTGAACAAATTTCCTGGAACAATTGCAGAATTGTTTTAGGGTTAGCAGATGTGAACATGACTGAGATGGTTTGCTCAGTCATGTGGCTGTCATGAGTTAGGTCTACTATCTCCAGATAGTAGAGGCATGGGTATGGGACTGATTACGGGAAACCTGAGTTCGAAATCATGGAACCAGATGCTAATGAGCCAACCTGAAGGACTTGACATGGGTATGGAAATGTCTTCATTAGTATCTTTGCCAAGCAGGTGCACTTATCTTGCACGCATTTCCACATGACAACTCAAAAACATACTCAAAAAGCAACGCCTTATAGAAATTCTGTCAAAAACAACCTGCTGTGTATGAGTAAAAAACTTGACTGCAAAAAGCTGAAGCCACCATGGCATTAGCTATTACTGAACACTGGTCCATGCTGGCATGTGATCACATTAGGGAGGCATGTAAAACTGCTTTTTCAGACTTCACAGCTGCTAATCACCTCAAAATTCACAGAACCAAAATACACAGAAATGATTAATGTTCTCGCACCATACATCATTAAAGGGTTGGTCGCAGATATGGAAGTTTGGTCACAGATGTGGGAGTTTCAGCCTCCTCCTTGATAAGTCCACATATTCTAAGTAGATTGAGTACCTGGGGGATGTGATAAGGTACTTTAGTGACATTAAACACACAATTGTCTCAACATTTCTGGGGCTTGTTGAGTTAGAGGGAGGAGATGCAAGATCTATAGCCATTGCTTTTGTGGCTTTCCTGGAGAAGTGTTGCTTAAAAAAACTCCTGGGGATAGAGACTGATGCCTTCATTATGACAGGGATTAATAATGGGGTCCACAAAGTGCTGAGGGAGGAATATGGCCTTCAAGATCTGATTTATTTTTTGTGTGTTACTCTATACAGCTTGCTGTAAGTCATGCCTCCAATGACACCATCCCTCATAGTGTCGAGTACTTGGTACGGGAGACTTAAAACTGGTTTTCAGTGTCTTCAAGGCCTTAAACTACAGGCCACATCTGAGACCATCAACTTGGGGCAGAAACCCTTACAAATAACCAAGGTGTGTGCCACACGTTGGCTCTCCATTGAACCAGCGGTTGCACACATTCTGGACCATTGGGAGGCTCTTAAACTGTATTTTGCATTCACCAGTCCAGTGAACACTGCTACATAGCTGAGGTTTTACACGCCATAAACAGTGATCCTCAAAACATCTTGTATCTGACTTTTTTGAAGTCAATGCTGGGTGAGGTATAGTTGGCTAGCAAGGCTTTTGAGTGAAAGCAGGTAGATCCTCTTAAACTTCTTGACAACTTGGTTAGTCTGATAAAGTCTGTAAGTAGCAGGGTGCTGAATCCACTGCCAAATATTTATGTCCCTAAAGAGCCAATTGATAGATACATAAGTCCCAAACCATACCTTGGTTACCATTTTGGGTCAAAGGCAGCAAGCTCCACCTTGTGCCCGAGAAGAACAATGTCCATAAGCAAAGTATAGCTTTTACTATCTCCCTCACTAATGAGTTGAAGGTGAGACTGCCAGACAACATAGAAGGTTTTCAGTACATGTCAGGTTTCAATGGAGAGGAAACTCTATAGCACAACAAGAGCCTTGGAGAAATAGAAAAAAATTCTAGCTCATTGGCTACCCTACTGCAGATATGGACAAGATTGTCCAGAAATCGTGTGCCAAGTAAAATGAAACAAAAAAATCCAGTGGGTGTCTGGAGCAAGATTTGGAAGTTTAGGGATGCAGCTGAAATTTTAGGAACTTGACATGGCTGCTGTGTCTGTGTTGTCTTTGCCACACACAAATGCTTAAATTGAGAGACTATTCAGCCAGATGAGTGTGATAAAAAACAAACTAAGAAATTGAATGTCCTTGGAGACCCTTAACGTTATCCGATATGGTCTCAGGTTGACTGGTGAGAATTGCTATTAGCTGCCTGATAATGTTTTGTAGGTTTTGGGCACATCAGCTGCTAGTTAACTCTCTCAGCTAACCCTGCCATAGAAGACCAAATCTTTTCTGGTCCCAAACCCAAATAAAGCAGGTGGTTGAACGTACAATAGCAGTTCTGCTGACTGCTACACTTACAACACTGCAAAAAACTCATTTATGTAATTAATGTAAAAATGATTTCTACAAAAGTCATGATGTAATTTTTTTTTAAAAACTGCATATTTCAAAGGCAACAGAATTTGTTCATGTGTTCAGATATCATTTGTAGTTCTAACATATTTAAGGTGTTTTTACTCATTTTTTATTTTAAAGATTATAAGGAGTTTGCAACAATACTCTAGCAGTGATATATGAATTGGGTGTATGATACTCATTGGCCCGAGTTTTACTAGAGCTACGGTATGCTATAGTGAGAATAGGGTTGAATGATGAGAGCACAGGGCTGCACCTGTAGCTCACGGTAGGCTCGTCAAGTCATGGCTTTTACCTTATGAAATAGGGTGGACGGTATCAATGTGATATCGGCTGCAGTGTCGAGGAGAGCATCATGGGAGATATTATTCTCAAGTTTGGTGGAAATATTAAAACTTAAGAAAAAAGTGGTTAGAGGAAATGACAGGAGGTTCTTTGCATGGGCACTTATCTTTGTGGTCCAGCTAGACCACCAACAATGCACTGAGTGGAACCGTTTTTTCACACATTATCTAGCTGTTGGGACTGATTTTCTGTTAAATTAGTTGATTCCATTACAGTGGAGACTGTTAAAAGGTCTGTTTGCTGTGTTGAACCTATCCACTACTCGCTAAAGTGTTTCTAATTCTTCTGGAGTTAGTTCAGTGGGTTTTGATTTATTCCCATTTTGGGGCGCCAGGCGCTGATTATGGGAGAATTTTGGTCCCTTTTGTTCAACTTTAAATTCTGAAGTGGGATATTTTTTTAAATTATTTCTTTCCTATTGAGGGGATCAAGAAGTACGCTGACTATGTTTTAGGCTTGCATGGTCCTGATGGCCATAGGGTTTTCTTATGGGGATCGTTCTTAGGGATAGCCTGATGGATCTCATTTTGTGTAGTTATTAGATTGTTCAGCATGGTACTGAGACCACTTGGGTAGCGGTTGGTGGTTGTTGTATGCTTGTAATCGGGATTGTGTCCTCGTTCTTGATTAAAAGTAACTTGCATTTTTAGCAAAATGCATCAATTACACCATCATGGCTGTGTAGAAGAAGGTTCCAGGTATTGAACTGGCCAGCCTGCGGTCCAGATAGAAAACATTTGGTGCATCATAAAACTGAAGATACAACAAAAAAGACCTCAGAGAGTTGAGCAACTAGAATCCAACCATAAGACAAGAATGGGTTAACATTTCTATCCCTCAACTTAAGCAACACAGCCATTTTACCTAATGTTTTGGTAAATTTCTTGCCCTTGAGACTTGGGGTGAGGTAGAGTGTTGTCTACTCACTCATCATTGAGTTTATCTGGGAGGGGCAGCTGCTATGAATACTGAGCAAGTAATCCAGTAACATATCTCTACTGGGTTTGCTTAAAACTGTTTCGACTTCATACCATTCTCCCTTAGGGAGAGAGAAAACAGAACCAGCTCTAGGCGCTTAGTTGTGTTTTTGTTCAATAAAGCAAAAGCTTCAGTTTGGGTGGCTTGTTCAGAACCCTGAATAAACCAGCCATTAGGGAGCACAAGCCAGTGTATTTCTAGTGCCGGTCCCAAGCCCGGATAAATGGTGAGGGTTGCGTCAGGAAGGGCATCCG
>JAOUQV010000040.1:11492655-11506451 GCA_028565295.1 Aspidoras spilotus
TATCCTGCAAGAAGAATGGCTTAAAATCCCTCTGACCACTGTGCAAGACTTGTATGTGTCATTCCCAAGACGAATTGTCAAGTTAGTTTACATTTCATCATTATACTTGGTATCGCTTCACTTAGTATCATCTCTTGCAACATTAGAATGGGTTCATTCTCAAGACTTATCAAATAGGAACAGCAAAAAAGAGCCTAAAAGAGAATGTTTGAGTTTCACAAACAGTAATGCTATGAGGTTGTTTCATCATTGTCAAAATCTGTTAGTATCTCTCATACTGATACAATAGAATTTATGTGTGACACAAATGGCACCTGTGAGAAAAGCAATGCCTACTGTGGCAAGGGAAGTAGGGCGGGACATACAGAACTCCTTCTTTGAAGGTAATGGTTCTTCCTCTCTGTAAATTCTTGGGGCCTGAAGGAGAGTTTACATGGTAGATAAATATGGGAAAAATAGAAGGGGGGAGGGGAAGTCAGAGAGAGAGGAACTCATCAGTGTTTGCTCTAGCTCATTGCCCTGCAGCAATATCAGTGCAACAGACACCTGGGACCATCGACACCAGAGCTCGGAGGGTGCAGTGGACTGGCAACCTTTGCTGATTAGTTTCTCCAGCATCCAGAACTCCACTCCATACACCATTAACCTGCAGCCTAGTGAGCTGGGTGCATTTGTGATCTCACACATATTCACATCTGCAGAACCACACAAACTACACACGCCAAATAATTTGTTCTTGCTCATTTTAACCTAAACCAACTGTGTGTATGAAAAAAGTTTACTAAGATACTTATATCATGCTTAGATGTTTTCCACTACCTCCTATTTGGTCCATACATGGTACCTTATTACACTAAACCAGTGTCTAAAATTGAATGTCAATTTTTGGATGGTTGGTTGTTTGCCTTTTGCCCCCAGCAGATGTCCAGAGGAATGTGGCATCATGTGACCTGATGCCCCAGTGACAATAAGGCGGAAACTGTAGCTTTATTTAATCAGATCAGAAGTTAGACTCAGTAAACCAGCTATTAAGAGTGCAAGCACAGTCTAATTCTAGTGCCGGTAAATGCTGAGGGTTGCGTCAGGATGGGCACCCAGTGTAAAACATTTGCCAAAACTAAAATGCGAGTTATTAAATGTTCCTCCATACTGGATCTGTCGCCCGGGTTAACAACCACCGCCAACAGTACTGGTGGAAAAAAGGGTATTGGCGGAAATTGTTCTCCTGTTTGCCGAAGGAGGAAAGGGTGTTAGGAGACAGAGAGAGAGAACAGGAGAGTCAAGACTGTAGGACTGAGGGTAGCAACATTGAATGTAGGGACAATGACAAGGAAAGTGTAGGGCAAATGTAGAGAAGAGGATCAAATAATGAAAGTTGAGAAAGGAGGAATGCTGTGAGGAGTACAGAGAACAGCCTGACAGTGGTGAGATGTGCTGTAGGAGTGACAGATAGCTTCAAGGTAAAGGTGAAGAAGAAGAAGAAGAAGGAGACCATTATTAAAATGCCTCTTTTGTTTACTATTATATATATATTTTTTTCTCTTTAATCCTAGCCTTTAAGGAATGCTGCTGATATGCACTGTTGTAGACTTGATGGCCAACACTGCATGTTAAGCGCTCGCACTGTGGTTTGTGCCCAGCCCATGTCAGGGTGAAGTATGAACCCAGCCCTGGGTATAGGCTTTAAATATTTCTTTTCAATTCTGTTTTTCCGGGTCTCTTATATCTCCTTTTAAGTTAACTACCTCTCGCGCATAAATCCAACTAAGCAGTCCCATAAGATACATACATACAGACAGACAGACAGACAGACAGTAGAACTAATAAATAAATAAATAAATAAACAAAAAATCTAATAAAAATATTTTATCATAGTACAGTACACATATCTAAAACAACTATCTAAGTAGTATATTTGTTTGTTGTTTGAGAGTTTGTTTAAGATAAAGAAAGAGATGGCTATATAGAATTACAGACGTACATACGTACAAAAAGTATGTATATACAGTACATACAGGCAGACTGGATAGCTCAGTTGGTGCAGCAATTGCTGCTGGAAAAATCCTGGAGAATTAGTAACTAGGGTTCAACTCCTAGGGCAGCAATAGCTGACAAAATAAGATAATTCAGCTTATCCCTATCTCAAAGCACACATCTGTGCAGCCAACATTTGCACATGGACTGGACACTGGGCTTTTTCATGATGATTGAAAGACTGTGAAAGAGGCTTTTTACAAACATTTTGATTGACAGCATTGTGTAATGATGAATTGAAGTATCATTAAAATTTGCTTTATTTACCATTAGTTGCTAGTGATCTTGATCAATATTTTTCTTTCTTCATATCGTATTGTAAATAAGTATTTTTTATTCCCAAGCTTGTTTAGGTTTTGTTGAGCTTGTTTAATAAAATTCATCTGAAGTTTTAAGACAGGAAAAACATAAGACAGGAAAACATTAAGATAGTGAGCGATCTGTGTACAGTTGTGCAGATTTGCCAACATTGTTGATTTGATTTTGGCAAATAAATTTCATAAACAGGGTGGCGCAGCGGTAGTGCTGTCGCCTCACAGCAAGGAGGACATGAACATTTTTTGTTTGAAGTTTGCATGTTCTCCCCATGTTCGCGAGGGTTTACCGCATTCCAAAAGACATGCACCTCCCGCATTCCAAAGACATGCACACATGGTTAATTGGTGTCTCTAAAGTGGTCCTTGGTATGTGAATGTGTGTTTAACTATGTGCATATGTGCCCTATGATGGATTGGTGCCCTTTGTAAGGTTGTTCCTGCTCATCGCCCAGAGTTGCTGGGTGAATATTACGCATGAATGAATGAGTCTGATTTTTGGTATAAAACAGCAGGAGAGGTCATAGGCCAAAATAGATTTTGATCAGGAGAAAAAAACCAATATTTTCAGCTCTCTTTGTACGACAAGGTTAGGTGAAGAAAAAGCCTCTTTTCTAGAAAATTAGGCCATTTTCCACAAAAAAGGAGGGAATACTTTATTCGAAGTCATAATGAACTAATTGTATGACGTTAGCCCAAGCTTCCACTGCTGCCACTGGTGCATACATACAGAGATAATTCAGACCGAATCATTTTATCATAATACCAAACAGATAGCACACTATTATTATTATTATTATTATTATTATTATTATTATTATTGGTGGTTGTAGTATGTTTGTTTCTCTTCACTGCGTAGCTAATAATGTGACCACATCTTAACACTGCGACATCTTGTGACACTTTAGATGAACTACATTATCCCGTGTTGCGGCTGTGGGGATTTCTCAGGTGGCGTCAGGTGACACAGGTAGGCCATGCAGTGTTTCCGGGAGGAGGTGCAGCTTTATAGATTATAATGGCTTTACCAGGAAAACATACACGATTAAATGCCACTCGGTAAATCCGAGAGAATTGAGAGGTTCGTGTTTAAAATCAGCGTTGATTTATTGCGATAATGAAGAAAATGGGCGTCTCCTGAACTCACGAGTTGTCTATATGTTACTGTAGTTCGCCGTTCATTTATTTATGTTCGGCTAACACAAGCGAGGTAAGTTAATGTTGCGGTAATTTTATACACATTAAAAATGCATTTATAACTCAACGTTTCGTCTACGTTAAAGGTTAAAAGATTTAGTGTGTTGTTCTGATTTTATTACGAATTGTTATAGAGTTATACCGGTGTGTATTTCCTGACGGGAATTTGTGAAGTTGCTCTGTGGTTTTGTATCATATGAATGCAGTCATCATGTATCTGTCATAGGTTGAGAATATGAAATGTTACTTAGTTTGTATAAAATGTTAACGTTTAAATAAGTTCCCAGTGCGTATATATTATGCAATAAATAGTATATAATTATATAGCAATGTATAATATCAAGGACAGACAAATATTTTTTAAAGATCTTCAGTATGACGTTTTGCCTATGACTGTTGTAACATAATTGAACATAATGTTACATAGTTCTTTGACTCTTGTACTCTGTTGTTTTCAGTGCAGACCCAAAAGCAAGAAATGAGAGAAAAGCTGGAGTTGTCTTGATGTACAGAATGCAGCCTGCTTGCCAGCAAGGCCCCTCCGAGCTCCAGCTGAAAGTGGACTTTTTCCGTAAATTGGGCTACTCCCCTTTAGAAGTACAAACGGCCCTACTAAAACTTGGCTCGGACACAGACACAAATGCTGTACTGGGGGAGTTGGTGCGCTCCGGAGCCAGACAGTCACCCACTGTGTGCCAGGAGAGTGATGATGGAAACTCCGGATTTAGCTACCGTGGAGGAGGTGGATCCAGCAGTAAAGATCTCCACAAAGACATCCAGCGCATGCCTGGAACAAATGAGCTTGACAATGACCTAAAACCTATTGTGATTGATGGAAGCAATGTGGCAATGAGGTATTTTGAAATAGTTGGTTTGTATAAGTATTGGGGTTTCCACTGGGTAATAAAATGCATTTAATTATTTGAATGGATTTCACAAAAATGAAGGCCTTAAATGGCATTAAATAGCATTAAATATGTTATAAAGTCATTCTGAGTTTGCATAAATGATTTTTATTGGCAGATGCTAAATCTTTCACACATGGAAAGATGAAACCCATCTACGTTATACAATTTGGGCATGCCTCATACTTGTAGAACAATTCTGCACTTGGATCAAATGCTGGATCATTTGTGTTTACGTTCTATAAATAAATTAAGCCATTCAACGAAAATAATCAATCAAACGGCTGTTGGTGTCCATGTATGTTAAAATTGCATTAAAATGGCATTAAAAGCATTGAATTCGTATACCTGATACCTGCTGAAACACTGAAATATGGAGTCATTTTTGACAATTAAGTGTCATATGAAACTGAACCTCAGACATTATCAGTTTAGCTAGTACCATGAGGTGCCTTGACACCTCATTGTAGTTACTTTTTCCCCACATGTTTTATTTTTCCATATAATTGTGTCTATTACATTTATGTTTGTCGAGTCTAGAAACATTATTTTAAAAATATATTTTCTGCCTTATTTAATTTTTCTTTTTTTTGCATTTTATTCTCTATTTCTTGTTAAGTCATGGAAACAAGGAAGTTTTTTCATGTCGTGGAATTGAGCTGGCTGTTAACTACTTCCTTGAGCGAGGACACAAGCACATTACAGTTTTTGTGCCCTCATGGCGAAAAGAACAACCAAGACCAGATGTTCCGATTTCAGGTAAAGACACTCCCTTCTCAGAAATATGAGTCATCATAGGATCATGCGTGTGAACATGCAAACATCCCCAGTTTGTATCTTGAATGGCACTGATGTATTGATGAATATTTTTATCCCTGATAACAGAGAGCATGAAAGTTTTCTGTGCATTATATTGTTTCCAATGTTAACTGACCTGTAAAGTTAAATATTTACTAGATACCTTTTCAAGAAAGTGTTACTGTCATTGGTTTCCTTTAAAAACATAAATGGTATTGTCTATTGTTGATACTGTTAGTATTTTAGCAATTATGTTGTTTAAATTAGTATTAATACTGCATTTCATGCTGCATCTGTATATGTGTAGATATATTAGTTGTAAATGTGAAGTACAAATAGTGGTGCATTGTTTAAACTTATGAAATAAGCTTGGTGATCACTAAGGTTAGTTGGGTACAAAGGTAATTTATTTTACTTTGCATTTCTGAAAATATGATTCCTGCTTCCGTGTAGAAATCAATCTTTTATTTCAGAAAGATTTAACCTCCCCTAAGTCTGCTTTGGGAATTCCCCAACCAGGAAGTTCAACAATTATTTTCTACTTCCTTCTGTCACTCTGCTGGTCTCATTAGGAATTTGCCTCCAGTCAGCCTAGGTGTAGCTGCTTCCTGTTGTAACTTTCTTTTCACCTAAAATAGATCACTGTTTGTTCCACTAACTTTTAGATTTTTATAAGATGTTCAAATAGACCAACATTTGTAATTATTTGTCTTTTACTTGGATCAAATAAGAATCTTGTTAGGCAATGATACAAGATAATAAACTATAGGTGTTATAATAAAAAATGGAGCCATTTATATCTTTGTATATCCTGACTTAGTGCTAAATAAATACTAATCACATAACAAATATTTCAAAAACAATCCTACTTTAGCATTTCATCATATCGAATATTATTACTATAATACAGAATACTTAGATTTTCTGTCATGTTTAAAAACATTTTAGTTTAATGATCATTATGAATGTGCACAAGATCTATTTGCATATTGCATGGAGATTACATACTGTATAGAAGCCTAAAATACAACGTAATCTAACCAGAAGGAAGCACTATGGCCAAACACAAGGTCCACAGGATAAATTTGGCCAATTTGGCCAACATTAACTGAAAAACATGTAAACTATTTAGACATTACAGTAAATCCAGAGCCTAGATCTAAAAGGGCAGTTACCATAAACCCCTATAACTATATTCACTCTGGTTTCTAACACTCTGTGCTGTTTAATCTGATACACGGTTTAAAATTTGCAAGTCATGATGAAATTTAAAAAATGATTTAATAGTAGCTTGGGCGTTGTGTTTGAAGTGGTATAATCATAAATACATTTTAGCGGTATGAGGAAATATAGAATCAGCATTGTTTTTCTCATCACAATTCAACTGTTAGGTGCGACATCTGCATGTGGAGTCAGCATTGGTAAAGCTGATGACATGCATTTAGCCTGATTGCATATGGCATAGTGAACTATCAAATTATATTTCAATATATATACATAATATTGCTATGAAATGCCTTTATTAAACCGAATAGTATTAAAATACCATGGTAATAATAATATCATGTTTCTAAACCCTGAGCTTCTAAGCATAATCATGCTTTTTCCCAATTTACTGTGCTTTAGCAAACTACAAACTTCAAATTAATGTTAAATACATGCAATTACTAAAGAATTACTATGTGCAGTGTATATTTCAAAGAAAGAAAAAAAAAACACAGAAACAGTGATTTGTTTTTTGCCATTTAAAAGCAATTCAGAAAAAAATAGCTTAAGTCTGACTCGTACGTTTTTATTTCAGATCAGCAAATTCTTGCCGAGTTGGAAAGGAGAAAGATAGTCGTATTCACACCCTCACGGCGGGTTGGAGGTAAGCGAGTGGTCTGCTATGATGATCGCTTCATTGTCAAACTTGCTTATGACCTGGATGGTGTTATTGTGTCCAACGACACCTACCGTGATCTTCAGAGTGAACGGCCTGAATGGAAGCGCTTTATTGAGGAAGGGCTGCTCATGTTCTCATTTGTCAATGACAAGTAAGTGTCAAAAGCTATGAAACATGTTTTTTTTATATACATTAAATTGTTTATTATTATTTATATTAATATTGTTGTTACAAACAAAAAATAATTGCATAAATTCATTTATTATCATTTATAATAATGATAATAATATTAATAATCTAGAATAAATCTTTTTACCTTTAAATGAAATACTGCCTAATTATCCTACTCTTATGTGCATTTCCACAGGTTTATGCCACCTGATGACCCTCTTGGGCGCCATGGTCCAAACTTGGATAATTTTCTCAGAAAGAAGCCTCTGCTTCCAGACCCCAAACGCCAGCTTTGTCCTTATGGTAAACACTTTTACATACCTTTGATTCAGTTTTTATGTTAATATTATTTATATTTGTAACATGCAATACCTATTAATAACAGTTTTATGTTTAGATACACTTCAAGCTTTTCTATTAAGGAGTTGTATAATTACTGGAATTCTTTTCTCTCTTAGGAAAAAAATGCACATATGGAATCAAATGTAAGTTTTATCACCCTGAGCGTATAAGACAGTCACAGCGTTCTCTTGCTGATGAGCTGCGGGACAATGCCCGTCTATCCAGTGCCAGTCTCTACAGTTCGGTGGAGAGCCGAAGATCAGGAGCTTCTCTCAGAGGGCCCTGCCACAATGACTCTGGTTTTGGTTCATACTTTTCGTCTTTAGAGCAAGAGCTGGAGTACAGACTAACCCTGGAACCTGCTGTTTGCGTACCAAGAAACCAACTGGGTAAGAGCATGCAGCATTACTGTGATGATGTTTCTTCCAAGTACCATGCTTGCAACCCAGCTAGCCTCACTCCCCTGGACACACATGGTCCGTATTCTCCTTATCTGACAAATCCTTTATCTAGCACTGATTCTGGCCTTGGGTCATATGAGAGCCAGTTTTCGGAGGCATCTCAAGGACATGATGATTCATGCAGGATTAGAGCTAGACATAACAGGTTTTATGAGCAAGATATGTCTCTAGCTTGCACTTGCTCTTCTGAGGCAGTGTGCCAACCAATAATCTCTCAGTACCCCCATTCCCAGCATACACACAACTGCTTTGATTATGGTGCACTCCAGTTTCATAGGCCCACAGGCACTCAACCCTACAGCCTTCCTAATTGTCGCAAACACAGCCAACCAAATGCATGTTCTGACACAGTGTGGCTCCCGCAGACTCGTGCAGCATTTAGTTTACCAAACCCTCTCCATAATACTGGAAACCACAGACCTGCTAATGTTTATCAGAGCAGCCAAGGAGCACTTAGTCCAAACACTGTCCCATTTGAGGCAGAGCGAGAAGAGACAAGGAAGAAACTTCATGCGATATTTAAACCCCATCATGTGGATAAGGTAATGGCAATGTTCCCAAAGCTGAAAGATGCCCAACAGCTTGCAGCAGAGATTCTTAAGCTCAAGTCCAAAGGAGAGTTGTTCTAATTGTTCTGAGTGCTGATGTATTAATTGCTATCTCACTTAGCAATGCTTTATTTTTTTTTGTTGGATTATTTTGGCTTTAGATGTAAGTCTTAAGAAGATTAAATATTCCTAAATATCACATCACATAGTAAGTGTGATAACTGTGTATGACAAAGTCAACTTCAAAAGTTCATGTTTGACTACAGTATTTGTATTATGCTCTATTTTTAAATGTGTTCATTAGAGTCATGCCATATTATATGTCTTTCGTTGATGCATATTGCATCTTTTAATATCTGTAATTACATATGTTAAGATGTAGTATTGTAGCCCACGAATGTCTGGCAATGGATGAATGACGTGTATATTATTACAATAACGGTATACAAACCAAATCTTGTACAGTAATTTCAGATTAATGTTACTTTACTAACATCATTGTTAGTAATGATAATTGTGTTATTAAAGTTAGATGTTTGCTTTTGCAATGCTGTATTTAATTGTGACTGACATTAGAGTTTCCATCAAGTGATTTTAATTAGAAAAATACACAGGAACACAGAGCTCATATTATGATATCAAATTGATTAAAAGTTTTTCTTGAATTAACTAAACAACCTATCTACATTTATTATTATTTAGTTAAATATTTACTTATACTTATTTTAAGATGAATAACAACACACGAGATTCCACCATGCCATTTAATTTAATGCACCTATAGGAATTGTAACAGGCAGGTGTTGATAATTCAGTGATCGTATTAATGGAGCATTCATGTATTAAGGAAATGTCAAGGAGGATTTAGGAGTGGATGTTCTTTCAAATTCACCCCAAGTTCAGATCATACAATGCTCCAAGAAATGGCAAATATGCCCAAGAGTTGCAAATGCAAAAATATGTCAGTTAGGATGTTAAATAAAAATAACAGATACATCGTTGATGCCCATAGGGATATTCTATGCATTTAACCGTTAAGGGATGCCAAGAGTTGTGGATACCATTTTAAGGCATACAGGGATTAATTGGGGGTTGGGCGCCTTGCTCAATTGCACTTTAGCTGTGAATGTTACTTACCCGCGCAGGGATCAAATTGGTGACATACATTACGTATATCTACAAGCCTCAGTGATCTAGCTATTCATCCAGAATGAGGTGAGAGATTGTTGAAGTCATACAGAATTATGAAAAGTGTTAGCTGATACATGTTGTTCTATTGTACAAGACATTAAGTATATTTTCCATGCATACTATCTCTATTTTGTCTTTATTTTGACAGTTTTTGCTATTCATGTAAGTGCAGTTTTTTATGTTTATTAGAACTGTTATGTAAAACTATAGAATCCAGAGAGGGTGTGCTTATTTTTTTCCAATGACTGTAAATAGGGCATTTTATTGTATCTTTTTAAGTTGTTCTAACATCGGCCGTTGTGTAAATGCTTTTTGCTTTGCAGTGGAAAGTAAAATGGCATATGTAAGAAAAATAGTAGGACAGATTTTCTAAAAATCCTTTGAATTAAGCACATTTGAATAAAAAAAAAAACATTAGTCTGATTGTTCAAACTAGTCTATATTGTACAGTATATTGCCTCATACCACTTGCATAAATACTCTCCCTAATGCCCAAAAAAATACTTGATGAGTTGGTAGAGCTTGTGCTGCTTGAAAAAATCAGGTGCATTAATAACTGGAGTTTGACTCGGTGTGTTGCAAACGCTGATCAGATATTGGAATGCTCAGTCAGCTTTACCCTATCCCACGAAGCACATTTGTGCAGCCAAAAATTGCAAAGTGATGACGGCATATGACATTATGTTATCAGTCTACGCTTCTGGATCTTGTTTAGATACAGCTTCTTCTTTCATCTATAGAGTTTTAACTGGAAACAGCAGATAGCACAGTAAATTGTGTTCACAGATAATGTTGAAATTTCAAATTGTCTCACTTTTGACATGTGATATGTTGTCTATGTTCTATTGTGAATATAATATCAGTTTTTGTGATTTTGTAAATTTGTGATTTGTAAAAAAAAAATTATTGCATTCCGTTTTTATTTACAGTTTGTACATGGTCCCAACTTCTTTGGAAGCGAGTTTGTATTTTAATTCACCAAAAAAGAGTACTTTTGCAGGAGGAAGGTAAAATTGCTGGTTCTTTCAACAGATCCTTCTGGCTTTCTTTTCCCTCATCCTGGTTAGCTGCGGCAGATTCATGCACAAGCTGAACAGGAAAAACAGATAGATATCAATGGCACAAGAGCGAGAGAGAATGCTGTTCTCCCTCCTAAAAAGCATGAGTTCTTTCCATATACTTATTTACAGTAGAGAGATAAAAATGTAGTGACTGGGATTAGTGCAATATGTAAATAATGCCCTTTGTAGGCTTTATTGAGTGTTATTTGTGTGGTCTTCTAATCATCAGACTTGGTGGGCTAAGATTACAGTACATGGATTTTTGCATGACTTTATGTTCTCACACATTACTGACCTGACAATATAGTCTCTTAGAAATCCTTAAAACGTTTAAAACTCACTTTCTCTAGGTTTTAAAAATGCATCATTGTATCACACTTTCATTCTCGGTTCAAAATGTATACATTTAATATATTCAAGGTAAGGTGATCAGCATATTGAATACCAGTTTTGGCAACCATTGTGAATCCTATCCTATGTTTTATATACTAACATAATGCATACATTATGTTAGCTTCGGTGGTGTGAGCAGTGTGTCCCCCTTATGGTTGACATGAACTTTACTGACATAGGGCAAAGGGTGAGGGTTAGAAGTAGAAGGCCAGAGAAGCATCACAGAATGCCATAATTAAATTTCACAAATTCACATTGTACACAAGTCAGCTTTAAAACCACTGGACAATGAAGTGAATGGATTTATCTGGATTTACGATAGCACTACAATAGACAGCAAGAAACTGTTGTGTGAACCTGGAAAAAAGGGCAATTCTGTAAAGTTATTCTGCTGGGGCGATATTACAACGGCTATTTAGATGAATCATAACAACACTAAAATGGCAAGTCCTGTGAGGTGTACCACATATGTGGTGTCTAGAAGTGGTCCAGCAAATGACAAGTGGTGACTCTAACAGAGTCATGGGTGCACATGGGCTCACTGATTCTGTGTGCAGAGCAAAGTCTAGCCTGTCTATTCCTTCTAGATTAGAAGAGCTACTGTAGCACAAACATGCAAAAATATGCAAAAAAATGTACAAACATACATAGCATAACAACAGCGCTGTCTAACTCACACACTCTGATTTGTTTACATTGCTTCTCATTGAAATATTTTAATTTAGCCAATATATGCAGCATGTTGATTGTTATGATTGATTTATTTGCTGTTTAGACCTGACATCATAATAAAGTGCAATTAAAAATGTAGCATGCATCTAACAAAATAACTTCTATAATGATATACTGCAAGGCCCTTGACATTCGCAAATAGAATAAAATGGAATGGAATATCTAGGCATCACAAATTAACGTGACACGAGTACTTTTCTAGTAGGTTCTAGCAGCTGTAGCTGTTATTTAAATTGGCAGTATGTATCCATATAAATGGCCCACTCTGTAGATTCAAACAGGGGACTATGTGCATGAATATTCCTGTGGGGACATATCCTTATCTCAGAGGTACAGGCTCTAGCATGCTGGTGATGCATGGCCTTACTAGAAAAAAGGGATCCAGACCAGAAGACTTGAGCACACGCAAAGCCAGTTTCTAGATCAAAAATTCTATCAGAAATAATAAATACTGTATGTTTCTAGATAAAAGACAATATTATGAAATGAAGTAAACACGAATAAACTAAAGGTTGTTAATATTGGCTTTGAGTCTCATTTTTATTTATTAAGAACATCTTGAAGACACAGTCCTTACTGAGAGTTTGTCTATCACTTATGCTCATTATTTCCCAGCAAACCCCAGATATTTTTTCATCTGTAAAGTTGTCTGTCATGTAAAACATTTCTGTATCATTTTTGGGTTGGGAAGTCTAAATCATTTTTTCATTCATTCATTCACTCATTCACTCAATTATTAATTCATATTACAACGAAAAATTAGCATAAATGGGTAACATTTAAGTTGGTTGCCAGTTTTGAACCGTCTTGCCGTTTTTAGAAAATGTTTGAAGACAATTGCTCTTGCTGTTCATCAGCATTGCCACAAGATGGCAAAATAACACCTTTCCTGCACTAGTTAGCCTGTTAAACATTCATCTAGATCAGGGTGTCCAAACTTCCTTTTTCTAATGGAGAAAATGTCATTTGTGTAGTACTTGATTTACTGCATATTTAAAATTTGCTAAATCATGTTGATAAATGATGTAAACCCCATACATCTGAAAATTGCATTACTTTGGTATTTGGATAGCTCGTTTGAGGATAACGCTGTGAAATTGCAACTTAGATTGTGTTTAAACTAAGAAAACTAAGATTCACTTGAAAGAGGCCCTAAATAATCTGTTGTAACACCCATTATAATGAAGCAATCTGAGCAAAAAATATGCTGTACACAATATAACTTGACTAATACTGTATGCATAATCGATTGCATGGAACCAACCTGAACCTCAGACCTATTTTTTTTTTCATTGTGTCACAAATTCCCTCAGTTAATACACAAACATTTAGAGGAAAATGTTCTCGAAGAGAAATGTCAGTGGGCGCCGTATTTCTTTGTTTTTGGAAATTAATGGGGCCAATTAAAAATGGACCAAGGGCCACATTTTTAATGTGATAGCAGGTTCTGTGTGTCTCAGTAATCATTAATAGTTAAACAATGATTGCTTCATCAATTTTAAATTGCATTGATCACTAAAGCAAATAAATGTGTTGTCTAAACACATGCTTTTTCCATTCTTCTCTTCATATAGGAGGACATTGGGCAATATTATTTGCTTTTGTTTTACTGTTTGCATAGCATAGGGCTGTTTGCCATCAGAATATTATCAGCATTATGGGCAAATAATAGTGGATAATAAATGAGAGGGGTTAGACAATGAAACTGAAACACCTGGTTTTAGACCACAATCATTTATTAGTATAGTGTAGGGCCTCCTTTTG
>JAOUQV010000040.1:11512262-11539713 GCA_028565295.1 Aspidoras spilotus
CTGCTCACTGCTCCGGGCACGTGTGCTCACTTCACCTATGTGTGTGTATTTGTGTGTTTCACTGCACGGATGGGTTATGTATCACTTTCACTTTCATGCTTTTCCTAGCTTAGGCAACAAAACCATAACCTATAAATGAAAAAATAAGGTAAGAGACGCCTTGAAACTTAGCATTTTATTGGTTTAAAAATATGTAATAATATATTAAGTTGGGCAAACCTTTTGGCTCAGGGGCAACATTGCCTTTTAATATATGACAGGTGGGCTGGGCCAGTACCAGATGCATTCATATCAAACGTGAACATAAAAAGGCATTAGAGTGTTAATATTTACATTCACTTTTAGTGGAAACAGTGTTGATGATCATTTTATTGCAAGTGCATCAAAGGAATGTAGGGGGCAGCTTTTCTTTGGGGTATTGTCCTATTACTGACGAGATACTGATGTTGGAGACAAACCATGGTACAAACCAACGCAAGCACATTTATGCAAGTGCATGTGTCTTACGTGGCTATTGACTTCAGATCCACTCCCTGACTCTGACGTACACATACTACTGCCACCGTCTCATGCCTCATGCATTCTGCGTTGAATGTGGTGTATAAGCTAAATGTTTTTTATCTTTCTATAATCTAGCTAGATTTATATATCTCACACTAATTCTCACCCTGACAACATCCAGTGCCTTTAGTAGTTTAATAGCTGAAAGTTAAGGAAAACTTTCATTTTGCACAGATTCATATACAAACCACGATATATCTCTCCACGTTCGAATAACCTGGCTTATAAAGCAATGTTTCAATAGAAATCTTATTAGTTAGACAGCTGTTACATGTTAAAAAACATGTAGATTTTTGAGAATGGGGACATTAAGTGTCCCGGGAGATAGAATACATTTTCCTAGGCTGACTATTAAAAAGATGGAAAATCCCAAGGATACCGGGAAATTTGGCAACCATACGCAGCGAGGTGCTTCTTGTTCCAGGACACAATGTGCATTGAGCATATACATTTTCCTTTGATTTCAGCGAGTGTAATGTAAAGTCTGTACTTCTAGTTTAGGAACACTTTGAATTTGCTGGGAAATTCTCCAATGCTAACTTGCGCCTCTACTGTAGCTCTGACTCGTCTGTGGGTGCATTGTGAACACCCACCCATCTGAAGCCTCCTCTTCCAAACCTCATCTTGTATTTATCTTTTTTCACCACACCTGATTTTCTTGTGCACTATAGAAACAAAAATATATGAAAAGTTGCTTCAGTTAATCAGGTTGTAGTAACGCGCCATGTAATGTAGTCATTTTGCCGTTGTTCCAAACACTGAATATGATTTGATTTGGGTAATCTGTACAAACATTCGGCGAGCAGGATGTGGCCCGTGGGGCCGTAGTTGGCCAACTCCTGTATTAAACAAAATCTGCTCACATTTATTTTGCCTTTACTGCTTTATTATCCCTGTTTGTTAAGATCTTGATATATAATTTGTTCTCCTCATACATTGGTGCTTGGAAGTTTGTGAACCCTTTAGAATTTTCAATAGTTTTGGATAAGTTTGACCTAAATATCATGATATTTTATAGAGTAAATAAAGAAAACCCGACTGAAAAAACGAGAAAAAATGTTATACATGTTTATTTATTTATTGAGGAAAATGATCCAATATTGCATATTTGTAAATGGCAAAATTATGTGAACCACTAGAATTACCAGTTAATTAAAATCAGGTGTTTTCAATCAATGGTATGACAATTAGGTATAAGTGGGCACCCTGATTATTTTTTTAAGGACAGGGATGTATCCAAGTCAGCACTACAAAACATATGTTTGTAGAAGTGTGTCATGGAATGAACAAATGAGATCTATGGGGATTTCAGAATAAGATTTGTTGATACTCATCAGGCTGGAAAACCTTTTAACTTTTTCTTGGACTCCACCAATCTACAGTCAGACAGATTGTGTACAAATGGAGGAAATGCAAGACCACAGTTTCCCACCCTAGGACTGGTCGACCAACAAAGATCGCTTCAAGAGCAAGGTGTGAAATAATCAGTGAGGACACAGAAAGCCACTTCTCTCAAAAAAGAACATTTCTGCTCGTCTGCAGTTTGCTAAAGATCATGTGGACAGCCAGAAGTACAGGTAAATCTTAATAAATTAGAATATCATCAAAAATTTCATTTATTTTAGTAATTCAATACAAACAGTAAAATGCATTCATTATATAAATTCATTACAAACACAATGATCTATTTCTAATGTTTATTTCTATTATTGCTGATGATTATGTCTTACAGCCAATGAAAACCAAAAATCATTATCTCACAAAATTAGAATATTATATAAGACCAACTGAAAAAAAAGATTTAATGCAGATATGTTATACTACTAAAAGTATCTGTATTAAATGCACTCAATACTTGGTTGGGGCTCCTCTTGCACAAATAACTGCATCAGTGGGGCGTGACATGGAGGAGCTCAGCTTGTGTCACTGCTGAGGAAGCCTAGGTTGCTTTAAAAGCAGCCTTCAGCTCGTCTGCATTGTTGAGTCTGGTGCCTCTCAACTTCCTCTTGACAATACCCCATAGATTCTCTAGGGTGTTTAGGTCTGAAGGGTTTGCTGGATTATTAAGCAAATTGAGTGTGGTTATTTGACACTGTGGACATGTGCCAAGTCCGATGTCATTTCCATATACAAAAAGCTTGTCGGCGGAGGGTAGCATAAGGTGCTCTAAAACTTTCTCGTAGACGGCTGCGCTTACTTTGGTCTTTATATAACACAGTGGACTTACACCAGTAGATGACATGGCTCCCCAAACCACCACTAATTGTGGAAACTTCACAATAGACCTCAAGCAGCTTGGATTATGTGCCTCTTCACTCTTCTTCCAGACTCTGGAAACTTGATTTCCAAATGAAATGCAAAATTTACCTTCATCTGAAAACAACACATTGGACAAATGAGAAACAGTCCCGTTTTTTTTCTCCTTGGCCGAGGTAAGACGATTCTGGCGTTGTCTCTTGGTCATGAATGGCTTGACACAAGGAATGCAACAGTTGTAGCCCTGAATACGTTTGTGTGTAGTGGTTCTTAAAGCACTGACTCAAATCCACTCTTTGAGAATCTGTCCCAAATTTTTAATGGCCATTTCTGGGGAATCTTTTAACATTGCAGTTATCCAAATTTTTTGTGAAACTTTTTCTACCACACTTTTTTCCTTCCACTCAATTTTTCATTAATATGCTTGGATACAGCACTCTGTAAACAGCCAGCTAATTTAGCAATGACTTTTGTGGCATACCTTCCTTGTGGCGTGTGTCAATGACTTCAGTGTCTTCCCCATGATTGTTATTCTTTCATGAGTTATTTTCAAGCTTCTCCTTTTTTACAGCCATTGACATGTCACAGAGGTTAACATGTGAGGAGCGGATAGAAATTATTTTGATATCTGGTGAACGATGAGCCCAGGTCATTGCAGCAGATTTCAATGCAAGACACCCTACTAGACCACCCATCTCCCATGATACAGTTAGCAAACTGCTTGCCAAGTTTCGTGAAACTGGTTTACTGTTGGATTTGCGAAAATGTGGACGCATAAAAACTGTCACTAATGAAGAAACATCAGTGGCTGTTCTAGCTTCATTCAGCACTCGCCGCATGTCACTGTAGAGTGGCATCAGTCGAACATTAGTTCGGTGGATATTAGCTACTCACAGATGGCACCCTTACAAACTCCAGCTGCTGCAGCATCTCAACCAGGATGACCCAGATCCAGATTTGGAGCACGACTCTCAGTTTACACAGAACCTTTGTTCAGGGATGAGGCAAACTTTTATGAAAATGGTGAAGTTAACAAACAAAGCCACTGCTATCAGTCTGACACTAACCCACATTGGATAGATCCCTCAAAGACTGTTGGAACACAAAAATTTATGGTATAGTGTGGTACAAAGATAGTGGGGCTTTTCGGGGGGCATGTCTGCTCTAGAGGCAGATATTGAGGCTAGGAGTGAAATTCAAATTTTTGAATGTGTGTGTTTAAATGTGTGTGCATGGCTTAATGTCAAATGTTTGTATCTGCAATGTCTTTTTGTGTTTTATTTTATTAATTATTTTTTCTGTGTTTGTGTTTACAGCTGCTGAATTTAGAGGACTAAAAGGACATTTAAAAATATTGGAACCAGCAGTCACCTCTCCCAATTCCTCACCTGCCACCATCCTCACCAATATCCCTCACAGACTGTTTAGTGTGATTTTGTACAACGCTTTTTGGTGTTTTGTGTTTAAGATAAAATCTCCCTACACTTTGGTCTGCGGTAATGATTTTTGTTCTTGCTGGCATTGCTGTCACTTAGCAGAATGAACGCGCCATTAATGGACGGAGCAGGAGAACGGGTAACCCTCCAGAATATCGTCTGATCTACTCACATCACTCTGTGTGCAGTCTCCGGTTTCCCAAAGAGCGGCATAGGAGATCGTACTTACCGAGCTGGTGCAGCTCTGGAATTGCGTTGCTGGCCGAGGTGGGCGGCCATTCTTTAAAAAGAAAAAAAAAAGTAAAAGAAGCCCTTGACACATCATGGACCTTGGAGCCCAGTCCACACCCCCCAGAAGACCTGTATGGCTCACGCCTAGACTACAGGTACTTCAGTCCTGAGGAGGGGAGAGAGAGCTCTTTATATCCTTGAGCTCTGGATGATCTATACGCCCATCAACCAGCGTTGAGAGGCCTCTACCAGAAGGAACGCCAGTGAAGGGTGTATACGCCAGCATGCCCTCACTGCTCTTCCACACACTGGAGGATGAGCATCAGCTATCGCCCTTCTTCGAGAAGATCGCTGAGGAGTCACCTACATACAACTCCTTGTGCACAAGAAGGTCCTCGGGATTGGGGGAGATACTGGAGGTGGGCATAGAGAGCCCCAGCCCCGTTGTTTCCAGTGACAAGTTGCAGGGATCATTGGAACATGTCTCGGCAACACCGGGGCGGGCAGCACCAGATCCTCATTTTCAGGCTCCCATGGCAAGAATATGTATATTGGAAGAATGTTTTGTGGAAGGATGAGGCCAAAATAGACCCTTTTAGTTTAAATGAAAAGTGGTATGTTTGATGAAAAAAAACACTACATTCCAGCATAAGAACCTTATTCGCTTGAATTCTGTATTGTATCAGAGAATTCAAATGGAAAATGTCAGGACATCCATCCATGAACTGTATTGCAACAGGTACACGAGTCGTTCTAAAAATGGTTAGGGTCAACTAAAAGTCTTGGTCTTAATATGATTTGAGATTTCATTAAACAGGTATGTTTTAATTTTTTAAAATGACATGGCATATTTTAAAATGACATGGCAGTCCAGGGTTTGAGGCAGGACAAAAAATGGTGCAAAAAATGGTGCTACAATATCATGGGGCATAGGAAATTTTGACACAGCAATGACGCATGTTTTTGGACTGTGGGAGTAAACTGGAGCACCCAGTGGAAACCCACATGCACCCAGGTATTTGTTTAATTTTATTTGTGGAAACCTGCTAATAATCCATACATTATATTTGAATAAAATTGCATTGTATGTTTATACACTTATATACCTATATCTATTTTTGCCTAGTTAATGATACAAGCTTGTCTGTTTGTGACTGTGGAGAGGAAATTCTTTGTTTCAGTAAGCAGCTGAATGTAGCATGGGTGTGTTAAAACAAACATGAAACATACATGCTAGAGGCTAAAATGGTATGAAACACTGACCGTGTTTTTTTCTTCTGGTTTCATGGTTACAGTGGCATTCAGTGCCTAAAGTGGGTATCCCCTCCTTATTTTTAATGAATGATATTTTAATACATCTAACTAATTTGTTACCCCATGTCATAAGAGTGAGTATGCTCTGATTACATTGCACTTTTGGGTTATAACTAAACTGAATTATCATCATACACGATATCTGTTGTTTTCTGTGAAGAACATTGAGATACTGGTTTGGGTTATTTTTTTTATAACTACAAAAGCACAGCCTACCGAATGGTTAAGTATAATAGGAAGTTATTAATAGTCGAAGAGGAAATAATTAAAAATATGAATGCCGGAAAGGTTGTGGGAAATTTGTTTTGTTATTCACTGATATCCCCAGCAGATGGGTTCACTGCTAGGAAAAAATGTAGCACTGCAGACTTTCATAGAAATTTGTGGTTAAACTTCTAGAACAGGAAGTTGATCTCGTCTATGCAAAGCACATTAAGCCATAAATGCAGTGTAACTCATTTTAACAATTTTTCACAATTACTCATTTTCACTGCTTTTTCCTTTTTGCTATAACTCTAGTGATTTTCCACTGAGTACAAAAGCTCAGGTATTTGTGTAAGTTCAGTATAAAGTTTAAAGTAGTCAGGCTGCTCTGTTAAATTTAAGAACTCATTAAAATAATATGCCTTGTTCAATATCTTAAACAACACAAGTTGTTCTTCACATTCTGTGAGAAATCTCCAACACACAACCCCAAATAGTTATAGTAACTGTAAAGTAGGCAGAGTATGACCACATGCACAAATCAATAATTTCCTGGAAAAAAAAATGATACAAGAACTTCTGATTTGGGAATTCATGAAATAGTCACATATTAATAATAATGTTGTAATTAAGCCATAATGTTGGTTAAAATTAAAACAATATATTATAGTGTGAATTAGTGAAGACAAAGAGACCCAGCATGCAGAAACTGCTCTCTGAAACCTCCCTAACCCCATTTATTCCCTAGACCTCCCCACAATAGTAAACCACATAAAATAAATAATTCACTGTAAAACTAACATTAACTTACACAACTCAAATAAACACATTCAAGAATTATTTATCAATAAACACGTAGGAACACACAAAACAGAAGATACAATACTATCCCGGCGTGCTGCATGCTGTAGTCCTGGTTAAGCCCCCACCCTAATCCACAGTCCACCGCCCCAGAGACTTGTCCTTCTCCTAAGTGTCATGGCAATGGTGCGGTAACCTCCGTGTCCGCTGAAGACTGACCACACAGCTCCCAGCGCCAGAGTTAGCCCCCGGTGACAGTCCCTTTTTCAACCGTATTGTACCGGCCAGTAACATCCATATAGGGACGGCGGGAAAATGTGTCCATGTAAATGCTTCCTCAGATCAACGGGCACCAGTGAGTGCATTAAGAAAGTAGTGCAGTGCCAACGTATGATATCTCCGATCCAAGTATGCCGATTCGCTTACCCTTACAGCGTCGCCTCACCGTTAAACAGTCTTAAGCCTATGATTCTGTTGAGCATTTCCCAAAGCGTGTACATGGAACTCCTATCCCTAATCTGCGATGCTGCAATGTAAGAGCAGCATATGCTTACACAGCTGATCTCTGATGTGAATTGTGTGCACTTGTTTGTTTCATTTCCCTTTTTTTCTGTCTCTATATTTTTAGATGTCTGTAAACAGTACCCCGAAGCTCCAAAGTTTTCCTGGCTTACTAAGTACCAGAAAACCTCCAAAGAGCCTGGACCAATAACGCCGAATGCAACACGGAATATTAAAAACAGAGGCAAGTTATGTTTATTCTATTTTACCAGAGATTGTCATCCTGTCTTACTCATTTTCATTCTTCTGCTTTATAGTAATACTCTTGGTTGTATGTTGTACATACACATTTCTCATTAGGAGTGAAAGTTGTTTTCAAAAATCTGATTTAAAAAATAAATATGATTAAATTCATATGTGGTAGTATTCAGTACCAGTTGTCATGCTAAATATTGAAGAAAAGCAAATTCTGACATTACATTTACATTAAAATGTGGCATAGATTCAGTAGTGTCAATGTTGTATGTAGAAGGTTTGATAAGCCTGTTTATAGTAAATGAGAATTTTAAAAATAATAAATATAACAGTCTCTTAGAAATTTAAATGATAGCCTGTTTGTCCTGATAGATGTTCAATACATTTATTTAGTCATTCTTAGAAAGTTCACTTAGTTGATTCAAGTGATTCATTTCTTTGCGTGGACCTTGGGATTTAAATTGTGTTTTGGAGGCCATCAGTAGCAAAACATTTAACTGTTTGCAATTTGTTGCAGTTTTTCACAGTAAAAAGTGTTAAAGCATTATGTTTGTTGGCAGTTTAAAAAATGTTAGTCTGAGACAAAAGAATGTATGTTTCAAGGAAGCTGAGTGGCTTATAGTCAAGAGACATACTGCATGATATCACACCCACTATTTTAATTATGCACAGAATACCTTGAGGCGGTTACTGAGTCCAGTATGCCATGTTTGTTTTGAATTTAGATAGGATTTTAAACATTTACTATAAATCTAAGTCTACTTGAGTTTTTTAGACAATGCTACTTCTTTGGTCATTTGCCAAATTTCACATGAAAACTCATGAGTAGTGATGCACCTCCATGCCATTACATATGTTGTTATTTCAGTTTTAACTTTTAACTTGTGCAAAATTGATATACAGCTTTATCTTTGCATAAGGCAGATTTTAGTTGCATTTATTAATGTAGCAGGGGACTGGGTTGGGTGACAATGATTGTTCACCCATTTTTTTTCAGAAAATACCACTTGAGAGCTATATATTTATGCACATTTAACAGCAATTTTTACCCTTTATGCCCTAAGATTTCTCGTGACTCCATTAGTCCTTTAATTATATATGATAACTATAAATAACCAAAATCACAATTATCAGTTTAACTTGTCAGTTAAACAAAACACAAAAGCTGTGGCTTGTATTTTTGCATTTGTATAACAGATAAGTGTCGTTAGTTTAAGTCAACAATTTTATATCACATACTGTATGTGCTCAACTACTGTAGATTTAGTGCCATTGAAGAGAAGTATGACCAACAGTGTTATTATTGTCAGACGTGTTAAAATCTCACACTACTGCTTCCGTAGCAGTTCTCTGAAACACAAACAAGTACAGGATGTTGCAAACTAACAGTTGGTTGCAAACTCACAGGATGCTTATGAATTCTGTAGCTGCAGTAGAAAAACTATAAAAAGGATATGGAGAACATTACTCTAATTATTAACTCAATCTTACTTAAGAGAATGAGCCTAGAAAGTATACATTGATTTTCTTCAGATGCATTTTCTTGTACGAAGATTTTATCCCATGAAACACTGAAATAAATCTGTAAATGTCTGGTTATAAACTGACATGGGCTTCCTGTTCATCATTTTGCCAGTTGACTAGGAAGTTACTGCATAACTGCTACCATCTGAAAAGGAGCATTGGCCTTAATATTTACCCTATTATATTTTACTGAATATTTCCTGTTAAAATATGTACTGTACCTAAAGCACAACTCTCCATACTTTATTTGCAGTGTCATGTCCAAGGATTGTTTCCTAGATTTTGTCCCTCTTGAATGCATTTAGAGCATTACTCTATAACGTTCTATGGTGGGACTCGGTTTGATCCCTGGGTGGGGCGACCTGGGAAATTTCTGTGTGGAGTTTGCATGTTCCAGGTGCATCTGTTTCTTCCTGCAGTCCAAAGACATGCATGTTAGGTTAATTGGTGTCTTTAAATAGGCCCTTAGTATATGAATGTTTGTATGACAGTGTGTGTACTACGATGGATCGGCACCATGTCTTGCGTTGTTCCTGCCCTTGCGCCCAAAGTTGTGAGGTGGTCACCGGCTGGCCCTTGACCCCTTGTGGATTAAGCGGAAGAAAATTAATGTATGAATGTTCTATTTCTTAACCTATACAGCTACCAGCATTTTCCAGTCCTGAATAAAGTCCTGTACAGTCAGTGTGCAAATCTGATTTTGGAGGCTTCTTTATGTTTGCTGCTACTGTAAATGCTCTACACTACATTCTTTTAAAATGTACACAAATGACTACCTGTTATTTCAGTATCCCCACAAATACTACTATATCCAAGTTGCCATTTTTGATATCGGTTTCTCTGGCAATCGACTGCTCTGGTCTGGGTGTGCTTTGCGCTTACTCATGTCTGCGGCTGTTTATCTTTACCGTGTTTGTTAGAGTCTTCAGTGCTGTCTATGAAGCAGGTAACGTGTGTGTTGTGGTTGTTAGCCTCTGCAGGATGCTAGTCGGAATAGAAGGAAATGTCTGGTGCTGGCGGATATATTGGTGAGGCAATTGTTATAACAACGAACTTTTTAACATTAAGACTACATAGAGCATTAGCTGTTATATGTATATATTTAAGGTTATAGTTGTATCCAGCGTGTCGATGCATTTACGCTCATTTTGGTCAATTACGTCGCTAACTAGCTTCTCATATAGCATGAAAACCTATAGTATAAAACTAAGTTACTGTTAAAAATATATCAACAAATTCAGTCCGGTTAAGGGCTAGCGTATTAGCTGTGCAGCTAATTACACCGATATAACGAGTAACCGTTAACATAAAAGTCATGATCTAAGCGTTTACTCTGATCGATCGTGTTTCAGATTTATGACAACTGATAAACAATTTGTTTTAGTTTGGACTGAACAAGAAGCTTCACATAGGAATGACTTTTTCTTTTATAGACATGTATATCTCTCGTGTTTGTACAGTGATTACCCACATAAGCAGTTTTCACTCCATGTGATAATACGCGCTTACTTTGTGCATTAAATTTGAACTTGCCGTTTCTCAAGACTTCTGCAGCTAGGGTAATTTACTGTGTGTCTCTATACTCTTGCCTTCCTTTTGCTGTTTCTTTTTTATTACTTTTGCTGTTCCAATTTCAGTAGGATTCGTGCCTGTTGTTGAAACGTTCAAGACACCGTTATAGTTTATAATTTTGGCTTTTAATAGATAGTAAGGTATGGCAGATTTGTTTTGATGAGCCTAGTTTTGGGTCCTCTCTTCCTTCCACAAAAGACAATCATAAATTCAATGGTATTGATTTTGTTTTTTGGAAAAGACAAATATGTTATGTAAATACAATTTGTCCACCTGTCAACAAGTTGTTGTATTCCCTAAATGTTTTATTCTAGGCAGTGAGCAATGGCTCCACCTTTGTCTTTTTAATCCTTGAATTGCTTATTTCTGAGGACCAAACAGGTGACCATCTGAGCGGTTTTTATCAGGTTTATAGGGAGGATTTAACGCCTCAGAACAAGGTTTTTACTCATGCAACAACACAATGCACTTATAATATTAGTCCTCTGCATTTTACTAGAATTTTAGGTTTCAGCTTTTTAGTGATCATTTCATTATAATGACCGCTGTTCATTGTTTAACAGTTTTTCTAATAATGTTATAATATTTTCCCTTTTTTTCTTTAATTTTGAATGTGATTGATTGAATTTTGATGGTGATTAAGGATGATTTCATTGTAAAAATTCCATTTACTCTCAGACTCATCATGAATCTGTATAACCAGAGTGCAGAACATTTTTGACTCACCCTAATAGTTAAAATTGATGATAAGCATCATTTTAAGAGCATGATTTTAAGATGCACTTTAAAACAGTTTTGTTGCACATCATAAATATGATTATATTTTTAAAAAAAAATGGAGCCCATCTGTCTTGGGTATATTTTTTTATATTTGATGTAAAGTTTCTCATGATAATTGTTGCAGCCAGTGTTACTGCTGGCTGTGTGCTATAGGCTGGTGTATAAATGATGATTGAGTTTATTACATTTTTCATGAAGCCTGGACGATATATTAGCAAACTGTAACTATTATTCATTTATCATTCTATTTTACTTGATTGAATGAAATGGGTTTAATGCAAACTTATTAAAAACAAATTTTCTTATTTAAATATTTCATAATAATCAGTCTGTACATGGGGTGACCCATGTGTTCCCCCCACCCTCCCCTCTAAAGGAGTTTGAGGCTGCATAATTTTGTAAGAATTCCTTATGTAGGCTAAACGCTTTCCTGTATGTCATTAGTGATAATTTCTTGGTCTTTCTACAGATCGATCCCACCAAGAAAATAAACACGCCACTACCAGCACCGATTCAATCAGAGGAGGGAGTTTACATCAGAGGTGAGTGCTTTAAAATAATACTTTTTACTGCAGTGTATGTATTTTGTTGTTGTATTTATGTATAGTCAAAAATGACTATTGTGCACAGATCAGCCATTAAAATATGTATTGTTTAAGGAAAATAAGTAGCAGAATGGTGTGATGTGAACTGATGCAAAGTTGATGTTCGAAGGACATTTGTGGGTAACATGGTGGCTGTTGCAATTTCTGTATGGAGTATGCCTGTTTTTCCTGTGTTCTTGTTGGATTTCCTTTGGCTATCCAGTTTTCTCCCACAGTTCAAAGACATGCATGCTAGGTCAATTCCAAATTGCCCACAACTTGTTTTACTATCTATATAAACTTGTGTGTGGGTATAAACTTGTTTATAGCTTAGGGTTGTCAAAATACTAAGCAATACAACTTTTATATGATATTTAAATTTTGATACTAATATGATACCAAATTCATATACATCGCTTATTTACTTAAAATTACATTTATTTATTTGCATTCATTTATATAGTTACTTTACATATTTTAAATTTTATTATAGATTAAACAAAATGAAGAATTATAAATGGGGAAAAATGTGCAAATAATAAATATGTGAAATTAGAAATTGTATCTTATTATGCCCTTTCTTGTGCTTTATTAAACAGATCCACTCTCGGATAATACTGTTAACATAATAGTGCACTTATAAATAGTCTACACTTTCCTACCATAAATTTTATATGATGTAGAGATTGAATGTAACCCCTGTTATCTTAGCTGTTGTTAGCTTTTATGGCTCTTAAACCAAGGATATAATAATAAACATTCCAACAATATATGATGGACACTTTCAATAATACTTAACATGGAATCAATCACCAACCTCTCTGTATAATTTTTTAAATATATTTATAGAAATGTGCATGCCGGTCCTACAGGTGTTTTCCAGATTAGTTGTGTTAGCGCACTTTGTCTGAATGATTCTAAAGCAGAATAAAATCAATACTGAGGAAAGAAAGTATTGTACTGTTATAAAGTCTTTAGTATCGATGTGTATCAATATTTTTGACAAAAGTATAAATGAAACTATTTTCCTATCTCAAAATAGCCACTGATGCTAATTGAAGGCGAATAATTAAACATCTACATATATTTAACATACTTTAACTCGTCAGTAAGTATATTGATTGCAAATAACTATTATAATATTAAGAATTAACCTATCCTTCTGGTCTATGGCTCAACTAGGTTTCCTGAGAAGTGTTTGTGTGTGTGTTTGTTTCACTGGCTCAACCTTATTTAAAATACTAAAAAACTACAAATGGGACCTTATATTGTACACCTCCCATACCGCCTTTACTTAAAATCCACATACTTGTACAAACATATACAAGTTGTAATTATCATTATTATAACTATGCATAATATTACGTATTGTACACATTCTAAATTATTACCAATTTTTGAATTAAATGAACAGTTAAAGTGTAGTATTTTATAATAGTCTGGGAATTGCATGTGACTGCACAAATTGTGTTCATTGTTGCTAAGCTGAGTGAGTTTCATCTGTACCTATAAGTTTAGAGAACACTACTCCACCCTGAAGCATACCAAGATTACGCGTCATCATATTGCCCAACCCATGTTCCAATATTTGTGTTTGTCAGGCATTTGTGATTCAAGTAGCTGTTTCTGAATGATATATGTATAGCCTGATTGTACTGCAGAGTTTGACTGCTGAAAGATGACACCGCTCCAGAGTTTTCATTTATAATTACATCTACTTTTATCTTTATTTGACAGTACATGGTTTTTAGTAGAGGTGTCGGAGGTATCCTGAACATAATTTATCCCAGAATAAATAAACAATTGTGAATTTGTTGTAAGCAAATGGTGCTGCACAATTTCACTGGAGTAAATTATTGATTTATTTAGGTCCATAACAGCGCCTAATAGTGTAATTATTGTTTAAAATTTGGCTAAAATTTTTTATGTTTTTTATGCCCTTTAGACATAGAAACCAGTGTGAGCAATCCGGTCACTTAAATAATTATTAGGTTTACTTGTTATAGCATAGATAAAAAGATGCTTCCAGAAAAGAAAGTAACTGAGAAATTAGGCACTTATTTAATATTATCCCATTACAAGTTACAAGTTATTAAAGGATTACATACAACCCTGACTCAGTTGCCAGCCCCGGGGAATCAAAACACGTGTGTATTTTCCATGACAACTCTTATCTGGGAAATCATCACCTTTAGAAATATCTACTTCAATACATTTGATATGGGGAAAGTCTGTGGATTTAAAATATTAAAGACATTTCCCACATGTTGCTTTGAATTGCATGTCATCAACAAAATAGAAAATACTAAGATGCTTACTTAATTGAATTTTATGATAAATGTTAATTTGCTGTTTTATTTGTATTGTGTTCTTTCTTCTCTTTTCATCCTTCTCTGTAGTACCCCATTGGTGCTTAGCATTCAGCAACACTTTTATAATGTATTCAAATGAGCAGGTTAACCCGGGAAACTACGGTGGCCAAAAAGTTCAAAACACTTTTAGAAAGCCTAATACGCTTAAGATCTAATTAAACCGAGTATCAATTATAACAAATAAAACTTTATTATTAAAACAGAAATATCTTTTCATAGCAAAACTGAATATATTTCTTGTTTAATCTGGATGCAAATTTGTGAATAATATTAATATCTGTGAATATTTTTGACAGCACGATGGGCGGATTAGCATAACAGGTTGATTGATACAAAGTTAAGCAAATAGTACTTCCTGTGTATTGTACCTACCCTTTCCGTCAGAAACTCCTTTTTAAAAGTGTTCTGCGCTTTTTAAAAGTGTATCGGGCTGTGTAAAAGTGTTCTGCACTTCTCTGCCACCGCAGGAAACCCCTGATCTAGGCAGTTTCTTTTCCATTCTGAACTAGCAGTTTCTTTGAATATTGACACCAGCTTAACTTTGGCTCCAGTGTTTTTGTTTTTAAACATGATGTTAGATGTTTTATAGTAATTATATTTATATTCTTTATTTTAATGATCTTTTCTTCGCTTTCCAGATGCTTTTTTTGTATGATGTTTACTATTGTAATTTGGGCAAAATTCTTTTAAATAAAAAAAATCACAGCTTGAACATATCACTAGGATGGAGTTTCTTGACCTGCAAACCTTCTATAAGAAGAGGTGCTGAACCAAAAGACCTCAGTCATCCCAACGAATGAATTTCTCTAAAGGGAAGCACTTTAGATAGCCAACACGGAGAGAATGAGGAGCTTTTTTTCAACCATCCATCCGTGCCCTGACATGGACTAAATCAATATAATATTCACATACATACACTACACTACAGAAATGATGCCACTACATCTCATAAGCAAATACACTACGGACTACAACATTTTTCTATGCACATTGTTTTTCTGCACATTATATTATATAAAATATACAGTTTTACATTATAAATGTTATACTTGAGTAATTTATATTTAGATTATTTTCATTTTTGCACTTTACATTTAAATTTATATTATGGTAATGTTTAACCTTCAATAAGTTTTTGGAAACAGACTGTTGTTTAAAGCATTTCACTACAAGTTGTTATGTGTATTGCTATACATGTAGCAAATAAAATTTGATTTCGACTGAATAAATTGTGATGAGAAGCCAGCACACATTAGAGGCCAGGATGGGTAGTGTTGGGTTCATGTTTGTGACTGGGCTGTGGTAAGCGAGTACGTTTTAATTTGGCTGTATAAACAAAAGTTGAACTGGTTTTTTTTTTCTTCTTCTTGCAGATTGGATTAATGAAAGTTAAAAATTTGAATTCTAAGTCTGCATTTGCCTCTATTGCTAGCACATTCAATTTGCAACTGAACTAACCAGAATACTTAAAGGATTTAGTTGCATTAATATTTTTACTATTAACTATATGTATGTTGTACTCTTTTTGGGTCAGTTAATGGAAACATGCTTTAGTCAATTTCGATCCTGATGATTGACTCACTAATGATTCGCTAATTTTACTTGTCTGTAACAACCTACACGTTCTGCTTTATTTCTGTCATATCGGAGTAAAATATTTGACATAAATAAATACGAGTCAACATAAATTTCTAAAATATGATTCAGAGTTACTTTTGCATTATTAATATATGTGCATTTCCGAACAATGTAGCAGCCAGGAGAGAGAGAAGGTCGAATTTCTGAATGAGCTTGTACGCTCGTCTCAACACACTGTAGCCAACAAAGCCCAGATGCTCAGCATGCCACAGTTTGGCCTACGTGACAGCCTGGTCAAGTGTGAACTTCTTAAGAAAGAGGACACTTACACCTACACAGAAAACTTCAAGTAAGGCCATAGTTTGCTTTACTTAACAAGACAAATCATGGTTATTTATGGCAAATAACAGACAGCATTAAGTTAAAGATACAGAATACAAATTCCACAATTATGCTTATGAATATTTTTAAAATCCATTAAATAGAATTTAATTTCTAAAACCTCCAGTCATAATAGGGTTCAGTTCCGTTTCTTTAGGATATTCCTCATAGATGCTTTAGTGTACATGTACCGTACAAGTTCAGCTTACACTTCTTCCATTCCTGAATTGCAAGCTCAGCTCTTTGTTTCAGGATTCACATTAAATATATTTCTACAATATCTATGACTATTTTTTAATGTATTTTTTTTCTTCTTGTTTGCTTGCTTGGTATTCCATTAGCTTCTTCCTGGGTACATACAATGTAAATGGGCAGACACCAAAAGAGTCCATGTGCCCTTGGTTGAGTTCCACTTCTCAGCCTCCTGATATCTACTGTATAGGGTATGAATTACTGTCAAAGTTTTTGGTAATTGCCATTTTTTTTAAAAATATTTTCATATATTTAAGCAAGGTCAAAACAGAATTAATTCAAAGATAATGATTTAGAATTATGTGCTTTTAATCCAACATATACGATTCCTGCACGCGGGGAAATAAAGTTTTTTTTAATTTCTCCATTAGGTTCCAAGAGCTGGATTTAAGTAAGGAGGCATTTTTCTTTAATGATACACCCAAGGAGCAAGAATGGATAAAGGCTGTAGAGGGTGGCCTTCACCCAGATGCTGAGTATGCCTTTGTAAGGATTACCATCAACTTTATCTGTTTCTGACGTTAATTTATTCACTGAAATTGGCTATTTCAAAATGTTCATGTTGTAATACAGTAGTCAGGATATGAGTTCCATAATTTAAAAAAGGATACAATAGAGTGTTTTATGTGAGTAGAATTTAGTGAGACTACATTTTTCTTGATTTTGTGTTAAATATAGCTTGTAAGGGAGCAGCTGTTGAGCATTAACATTTTCTCTTAGATTAAACATATACGACTGGTTGGAATCATGCTGCTTTTCTATGTGAAGAAGGAACATGCCAAGTACATCTCTGAGGTGGAAACAGAAACTGTGGGTACAGGCATTATGGGCAGAATGGTGAGGTTATCTGCACGCTATTTCTTCATAATATGCATGCATGATTACATTCTTCCATAAGCTACTGAAGTGTATACATCCCTTCTGACTTTATTTCCCCTTTCACACGAAAACCCTGGAAAAAGGTTTGTAATATCAGTTCCAAAGACTTTCCTGGATACAATCATCCAGGAGATGTTCTGTGCGGGCACGTTCACACCACAAAGGAATTTTTTTGCATTCCTATGCAAGAGGCTTGGCCTGGGCATTGAGTGCAGTACACATTGCATGATGCAGAAAACGTATGCTGCGGAAGTAGAAAAATATTGTTGTGTTTACTGTGAGGATTCCAGCCGACTCTGATGATGTTTGTGTTACATTTATTATTGCTTGTACTTGTACATATCTTCAATATCAGTAAAAAAGAAAAAAATTAAATCTGTAACTGTGGTTTTCTCGGACATGACAGTTAATTTTCATTGTTATTATTAATCGTATACCCCTGTGATTACAGTGCTGATTGAAAAAAAATGTGATTTATCTCTTTTCTCGTGCATTTTACACAGACTGTTACTTTAACATAGCATATATGATCAGATGACAAGTATAAATAGCACACAGCACAAAGTCTCTCTTGTCACAGAACAGTAAATATTTTCTTTGGACTGTATAGGCAGTATTATTCCAGAAGAGATTATTGAGAGGAAATAATAATTAATTTTTTAACTTATTTAGTTTTGGGGCTTATAAGAATATTGGTGTAATCCAATTGTAAATGTAGCCGTCTGGTTTTCTCATTAGGGATAAAGAGTGCTTAAATTTAAAACTTTGAGTCTATCCTGTATTATGTCTCTGCAACAATTTTTACACTGTGTTATTGTAAAAAGGGCTATATACAGTAGGTAACGTTGAATTGAACTGAAATATTCGTATATGAAATATACATCAACATGCCCACAGTGATTTTAAGGTACATTTATTGCTGAATTCACACATGCGATTCTATACCCAGACTTTGACTAGGGTGCTAGGAGGATAAGATCCGGGACATATTTTTCAGGGGGTCACATTCACACATACAGCTCTCTGGGTAAAATTGTGAAACTTTCAGGTTTAACATGCATATGTAAAAGGGGATTTAGACACTATTGTCAACACATGAATTAGTTATAAGCACATTCATATAAATGATTATGCTGATTTTATTTAATATCATTGACATATCACATAGTTATTAACTGAATTTACATCACTAGATTATTTATGCTTTTTATTTGTTTAAGTATATGTCTCCATTGGTGCTTTCAGGGTAATAAGGGGGCTGTAGCTATTAGCTTCAGATTCTACAATTCAGATATCTGTGTAGTGAACTCCCATCTGGCAGCTCATATAGAAGAGTATGAAAGGAGGAATCAGGACTACAGGGACATCTGCAGCAGGATGCTCTTCAGACAGCTTGACCCGACTCTTCCCCCACTGACCATCATAAAGCACAGGTAACTTTCCTCACCACTGATTTTGTTTACACTGTTCAAGTACAGAGCGAGGTTCACTGCAATTTATGCAGTGGTAAATAATTTGCTTGTAACTAAACCCTTGTTCTGTCTGCAGTGTTGTCCTGTGGATTGGTGATTTGAATTATCGACTAAGTGACCTTGAAGTTGACCATGTAAAGGATCTGCTGTTAAAAGGGGATTTTGAAACGCTTCACAATCATGATCAGGTAGCTTCTAATTGCTACAATGTTTGTAAATTATTCTAGTGAATGTGTTTCATTGTGTGTGTGTGTGTGCGTGCGTGCCCTGCTTTAGCTGAAGAGGCAGATGGATGAGGAAGCTGTGTTTGTTGGTTTTATGGAGGGTGAGATTGGTTTTCAACCAACATACAAGTATGATACCGGCTCAGACGAATGGGACACCAGGTAAAATCTGATCTCGAGTTTAGCAGTTAATGCTTTCTCTTTTATTTATCATAACGATCTTAAAGTGTATGTGTGTACGCTCAGTGAAAAGTGTCGAGTTCCAGCCTGGTGTGATCGTATTCTGTGGAGAGGAAAGAACATAACCCAGCTGAGTTATCAGAGTCACATGACTGTGAGAAATAGTGACCACAAACCTGTCAGCTCCCTGCTCGAAATAGGGGTGAGAGACTGCCTAGCTTTTGCTAGTGTTTTCTTAAAATGCATGGCTATAAATGCGTAACATATTTCACTATATAGATCAAAGTACTGGACGAAGAGATCTATAAAAAGACATTTGAGGATATAGTGCGGTCTCTAGACAAGCTGGAAAATGAGTGCATTCCATCAGTTTCATTATCACAGCGAGAGGTGAGAGTACTATGTATAACGTAAGCAATTTAATTAATGATTAAATTACCACTGTTCTGCTGCAGTGAATGATCCTTCTATTCTTATTCGAATGTTTCTTTCAGTTCCACTTTGACAATGTGAAGTTCATGCAGCATCAAGCGCAAACACTGACTGTTTATAATGATGGACAGGTACCATGCCAATTTGAGTTCATACAGAAGCTGGATGAGCCAGCCTACTGCAAGCCCTGGCTCACAGCCAACCCTCCTAAGGGCTTTTTAGCGCAAGGTCAGCAAACTGCCTTAAATGGGTTTTATAATTTATAAAGTCAAAGTAATTATAATATGCAGTAATAGTCCAGAGAATTAAATGTTGCTTTAATTCAGCATTTGTGACAGATCTCCAGTATAATTCCATACCATTATTCATAAATGAGTAAACTGGTTTAAAAAAATTGTTTATTAGCATCCAGTTGTGATATAAGTATTTACAAACATAAAACTGATTTTAGCGTGGTGTCTTACATTTTTCATGTCAACCTTATTAAAAGTCATTAAAAATGCGAACTTGGGTAAGTGTTTCTATAACTTAGGGTTTTTTAGTTTAGTTTGACTAAATATTGGCTTGCCCAAGTCTATACAAAAAATACAAAATGTTATTTAGTCTATAGTCACTATTTAATTGAATCTACAAACCCGATTCCAAAGAAATTAGATATGAGATATGAGGTACATCTCAATAACTTAAAATATCATCAAAGATTAATTTATTTCAGTAATTCAATACAAACAGTGAAATTTGTACATTATATAGATTTATTACAAACATAGTGATCTGTTTCAACTGTTTATTTCTGTTAATGTTGATGATTATGGCTTACAGCCAACAAAACCCACAATCATTATCTCAGAAAATTATATTATTATATATTATATAAAAAAATGTTAATGCAGATATTTGGCCTACTGAAAAGTATTAACAGTAAATGTACTCAATACTTGGTCGGGGCTCCTATTGCATGAATTGCTGCATAAATGTGGTGCAATAGCATGGTGGTGAAAGATTTTGTTTTGTTTCAGTTTACAGTGTTCCCTTGTGTGTTTTTCAAAGTCTGGATAACCTTACAATTTGATGAATTTACAATTTAGGGAAAATTAAATAAAATCATTGAATGAGAAGGTGTGTCCAAACCTTTGACTGGTACTGTATGTCTGTGGTGTTGATGACATCAATTACTGGGATGAGAAGTTTACTAATGGCACATGTTCTAAGAAAACTGGAAGAGGCGTGTGTGGAAGAGGCCATTGCTTTGCTTTGCATTGCATTATCCATCAGCAAGTCATTTGCAGCAAATACTTAAATTTTGTTTTTGTTGTCCTCACACAGGAAATGTACAAAATGTACAGAATTAGAAGTTAAAATGCCAGGGCCAGTTTGTTGTCTCATGACTTCAGGCACACCAGCTACAGGATGAATTTCATCGTAGTTTGCAGATTTAAATTTGAAATGTCTAATCTATTGCTGACCACATCACTTTCAATGTGGAAGATGCCACCCATAAATCAAATGGAGCTTATTAACCTGCAATGCATTTCTGACCTCAAAGCCAATCTTAGGGAGCTGAGAGGAAAACCAGAATTGCCTTTTTGGGAGCGTCTGTGAAAAGTTCTTTTCCACTATGAACTTTAATTAATCAAAGTTCAGGTCCAGACTTACAGATGAGAATTTTTGAGCCATATTGAGGGTCTTAATTGCTTCCACCCTCAAGCCTAATATGGCTTAGCTGTGTAAGAGGTGGCGCTGCTAGATGGAGAGTAAAAGAAGCCTATGTTCTGAAGAACTGCTCATGGTTCTGAATTGGTATTACTAAGATATGAGAAGATTGGATCGGTTGTACTGTTTTTGAAATACTTGAAACCTTTTTTTGTGGAATTCTTTATGTGGCCCCAACTCTACCTCCAGCGCCCCCTAGGTAAGTTAAGTTTGAGACCACTGATCTAGTAAATCTAATAGTGTCCGAATATGTATTTTAAATTGTTCCACTTCTAAAGAAATAGTCTGATAAAGAATTAAGTGGTGTCAGTTAATTTGTAATATCTTTTCTTCATCCATTTTTCTGTAGGAGCCAGTGTGGACATAGACCTAGAGGTGTTTGTGAACCGTTGTACTGCCCCAGAGTTGAATTCAGGGCAACAGCAACTTGAGGACATTCTAGTGCTGCACCTAGATAGGGGAAAAGATTACTTCGTCTCAATTACAGGCTCCTACTTACCAAGCTGTTTTGGATCATCCATCCAAATGCTGTGCAATTTGAGGGAGCCCATTCAAGACATGCCTCTGGAGAACATCCACAAACTAGTGAGTTACATTGACCACGTCATACCAAGCTTTTTGCACAGCGTATTATATTATTAATACTAAAATGTTAACATCGATACCAGTATCATATTTTTGTCACATTTGTTAGTAAACTTTCTTTAGTAAATGATGAAAGAAAAAAGAACTGTTTGTGTCTGGGAAACGGTCATGCCCTATCCATTTAAATACGAGAAAAATGTCAAAGTAATTGTATTTTAGTGTGTGTAGCTCTGGATTGCTATTTCTTTTTGTTTTCTATGAAAGAGCTTGCTGTCATCCAGTGGGACTAGCAGCCTAGACTCTGAAAATTCTTTAGACATTCCAAAAGAAATATGGATGATGGTGGACCATATCTACCGCAATGCCAGCAAACAGGTCAGGATTCCATGTGTGTATTAATCTTTTTTTTATATGTTGGACCCACAAAGATAGGAATATCTGATTATTTCATTTGAGGATTTTTTTTTTAATAATTGAAGTGAAAAGCTCTCACAAGTACCGTGTGACATGACTGGGTGAAATATTTCTTTTATGGTGGAAAGAAAAACATACCATTCAATCTTTTTTGTATTAACAAATCAACAAATTTTGCTTCTCAACAATTCTAAAATGCAAACAAGGGTTTTGTCCTGAATATTGCTAAGACTTTGTTTTTTTTATTTTGTTTATAAAGGTATTATCAGAAATTAATTTAAACTTGTTTACATCTGTGTTTTTATTAAAGGAAGATATCTTTCAGCAGCCAGGCCTCCGCAGTGAATTTGAGGAAATCAGAGATTGCTTAGACACTGGATTCCTCGACTCACTCCGTATCCTTTATTATTTCTTATTTATTGTTTAACTTATCTTTCAGCATTCATATACTCAAGACAAGAACGAATCCGTACACAAGGTTATAAACATTACACAAGTCACAGATTTGGCATCCCTGATTCACCTAACATGCATGTCTTTGGACAGTGGAGGGGCGGGAACCGGAGCAATTGGAGGATACTCACACAAACACTGGGAGCAACATGCAAACTCCATGCAGAAATTTCTTTAGTTCTTCTTGCTGTGAGATGACAGCACCACGCATTGTTCCACCATGCCGCCCCATCCTTTTAAATTATTTGACTTGTTTTAATTGTTTTATTGAATTATGTGAAATCTATTTTGTTACCTTGACTAAGTAAATAGCTGGAAGTAACCACTCTGTGGCTGAAGCCCTGCTACTATTTCTTGACGCTCTTCCTGAACCTGTGGTCCCTTACTCTCTGTACCATGTATGCCTGGACTGCAGCTACAACAGCAGCCAGTGTAAACAGGTACAGTATCTATAATTATCTATAGTACACTGTGTCTTGAATATGTTTTAAGAACATGTGTTCTCATAGTAGATTATATGTGATGTGCATTTTCATAAACTTTTTCTGTTCCTAGGTTATTTCTATGTTACCTCAGTGCCATAAAAATGTTTTTAACTATGTTACTGCATTTCTCCGGGAATTGTTGAAGAACTCTGCGCACAATCGGTTGGACATCAACATTTTAGGTAGGACAAAAAGACTGGATTTCTACAAATTCTTAGTATCTGTATTGTACCTAGACATTTTGGAGAAAAACAGAATTCAATAGATAATTCTACAAGAAAGTCATATTTAAAAATAAATAGTTATATTAAAACCTCTTATTTATCAGTGGTACAATTCTGTGGTTTTTTATGTATATTTTGGAACACCAGAGCAGATGAAACCTTAACTAGTTATGTGTAGTTAGTTATTTAAATGATGCAGATGTTTCTTTCATTGATTTTTTCATTACAGAATACTAGCTGAAGCATATTATATTGGGTTCCTAGTTAATTATTGACACTTGGTGGAGTTTCAGAACAATGGTATATTTACAGTGTGCCCCTAGCCAGTCGTAGGCATCAGGGCGCTAATATCTAATGAATATGGAAACAGTTAATGTTCTCCTCTAAGCACATTTGGCACATTATAATGATGCCCATATGTTCAAAGCACCAATTCAGTGACATAATGCATGACCTTTTAGAATGTTAAATTGTTTTTTTAGCTATTCCTTCTACTGTAATTTTAATTATATATCTGCTGTGAAAAATTATTTATTCCTTCATGATTTCACTTATTTTTGCTCGTTTGTAACATATCATTATTCATTAGAATACTTTTTAAAAGTTGTAAACAAAGTAAAAATTCTCAACAGGTCCTCTGTGCTATAAAGGACATTTAATTACAGATACACAAATTCACTGAAGTCTGCCGAAGTTAAGGGTTAACAGAAATTTTATGGACGTGCATCAACAATTCGTCTTGTAGGTTGTGAAATCATGACTGACCATGCATGCTGACCCCAATATGGCAGTACATGCAGAGAAGTGTTTTCACTGTGCAGAATATATGTAAGACAAGGCTTCTATTCTTTTTAAAATACGTTCAAGCCTCATTTCCCTTAGTTACTGGGAGTGTATCCAATTCCACAATAAGAGTACATATCATAAAACATAATTCTCCCTTAAAACTCAAACTATGAGACTGATTGTTTTTGTAGTGTAAAGGAGACGCAAACTCCCCTGCTCTCATGCTGTGAAGTGTTTTGCACGTACTGTTTTGCTAATTATGAGCCCTTTCCTAAAGATCAGTTCTCCTGACAGTGTATGCTGTATATTTTAACTCAGAGGTTACTTAAAAAATTAGGTATAGTAATAAAAATATTGTTAAAATAAAGATTTCAGTGCATTTGCGTGCCACTGAAGGAACTGAGAATTACTGTAAACTAAATAACAGCTATAACAAGCAGGAATTGTAATACAAATTATATATGTATGATTGTAATAATTATCTACAGCACATTTTTTTCATTTCTTTAATAATCTTGATCAAGATATTAAAAACCGCTCCATATACTTGGCAGCATATTTTGGTGTAATGTTATCATAAATGGCTCATTGATATTATGTACAGGTGCATCTCAATAAATCAGAATATCATCAGAAAGTTCATTTATTTCAGTAATTCTATACAAACAGAACACATTATATAGATTCCTTAGAAACACGTTGATTATTATGGTCTACAGTCAATAAAACCCACAATTATTATCTAAAAAAAAAATTTCAATGCAGATATTTTTGCCTACTAAAAAGTATGTACAGTAATTCTGGCTTTGTCTCTTGATCATGAGTGGCTTGATACAAGGAATACGACAGTTGTAACCCATGTGTGTATTGGCTCTTGAAACACTGACTCCAGCAGTAGTCCACTCATTGTGAATCTCCCTCAAATTTTTTACTGGCCTTTTCTTGAGGCTTCTTTCAATGCTGCAGTTATCCCGGTTGCTTGTGCATCTTTCTCTACTATTTTTTATTTTTTTTTTACTCAACTTACCATTAATATTTTTGGATAGAGCACTCTGTGAACAGAGCTTCTTTAGCAATTTTCTTTTGTGGCATACCCTCCTTATGGAGTGTGTCAATGACTGCCAATGTCTTTCCCATGATTGTGTAGCCCACTGAACCAGACTAAGGGACCATTTTAAACACTTAGGAAGCCCTTGCAGGTGTTTTGTGTGAAATATTCTAATTTTATTAGATAATGATTTTGAGTTTGAATTACTGAAATAAATGACCTTTTTGATGATATTCTAATTTATTGAGATGCACCTGTATATTTGTATTATTTTATTACTGTTATTATTTTATCCTTTTTCCTAGTGCACATAGTTTTTAAACCAGCCATTAGAGAGCACAAGCCAGTGTATTTCTAGTGCCGGTCCCAAGCCCGGGTAAATGGTGAGGGTTGCGCCAGGAAGGGCATCCGGCGTAAAACATTTGCCAAATCAGTGATTCTTCAATGACAGTTTACTCGCTGTGGCGACCCCTGATGTAGGAAGAGGCCGAAAGATGGAAGAAATATCTAGTGCACATAGTTTAGTTGATCTACAATTTGTATTAAAAAAAAGCATTTATCTGCAGTGAAAAGGTAACTCACACATATACTACAAAAGCAGCCTCAGGTAGTGCGCTTTTATTAATGATATATTATTTATTTATATAATAACTATGTTTAAAATATACCATAGCAAAATATAAATGACTTGTGCCTGTGTTTGATTGTATGCTTTATGAATGTGCCTTAAAAAAATTTTGAACTGGTGTAAGTATGTGGTATAATTTACACACACGCTGGCATGTATTTACATTAAAAACGTGTTTTGACACTGAATCTCTGTGAAAAAGAAGGGACAGTTTCCAGAGAGGAATAAAATCTGCCCAAAACTCCATAAGTGTAACCAAATATCAATTTTGTAAAGAATTCCCCCATATGTAAAAAGCTCAGTTTAAGTCATCAGAAATATTGGGTCCTAGTTGTTATTGCCAAGCGTTACACAAACTGTTATTTGGTTTTTGTTTTATATAATTATATATAGGCCCCGAAATGGCCTCATTGCTTAGCTACCCTATCAGATAAACATCTTTTGGGGTCGGACATCAGCAACATTTTTAGAAAATCTTCTCCTTTTAAGATTTTATTTTTTAATTTTCTAAAATTATTAAAGATGAAACATCTCTCATATAAGGTGTTTTATCTGTCCACGTCAAAGCAGAAGTGAACATTTACCAGCTATATGTAAACTGTGACATTTTGCCATAGTGCCAGTGTTTCACCAAGACCTGACATTGTAGGCTATTTCCCTACCACGGTATCATGAATTTAACACTGGAGAACCATCAATAAACATCCAGCCAAATGCCACATGTGGTTCAATTTCTCTCCCACTCACCAGCAAACTGTACACTTACTAGCTGGAGCTGCTGCAGTGTGTGAGTTTGCTTGTGTATGGATGAGTTTGGTCATCTTGTGGAGTGTGTTAGCCAATGACTACATTATGTAATTAATCAAAAACCCTGTTATTAGCCAGTTGTTCCTAATCCAAAGATTGTTCTGTGTATTTTGATTGAACAGTGTTTATTTGGCTATCTGCTGTGTTCAGATTATATTACATATTCAACACCTATTAAATTATCTTTAACTTCCAAGCTTAATCACAAAGGAACCCTTTCTAGGTGTATATTTTATAAAAATGTACAGGTTTTAGTTTCTGAACATATATTTACTTAATGCTGATTTTTACAATAACAGAATATTATTGATTTTGTGCTGCTTTGTGTGTTTTTTTTCTATTATATTGATTGCTTGTGCACTGCTCAATGCTACTATAATACCATAATTTTTTCCTGGGCTTAATAAAGTTTATATTATAAGGAGTCTGAATATTGTTTGGGTTGGACGGTATGAAATGCACAAGCATTCATAACCATTCTTATTTCTGTTTTGTACACAGCCACAATTTTTGCTGCCT
>JAOUQV010000040.1:11566998-11578779 GCA_028565295.1 Aspidoras spilotus
TTCGGCCCATTCTCTGTTAACCCTAGAGATTTGTGTATGTGAAGATCCCAGTAGATTGAAATACGCACACCAACTCATCTGGCACCAACAGCCAGGTCATGTTCAATCTCACTCAAATCACATTTCATCCCAATCTGTTGCTCTGTTTGCACTTCAGCAAGTTGTCTTGACCACCTCTACATGCCTAAATGTATTGAGTTTTCGCCCTGTGATTGGCTAATTAGATATTTGTATTTAATGCAATTGAACAGGTGTACCTAATAAAGTGGTCGGCGAGTGTACAGTATATCCATATGTGTGTTATCTATATATATATGCTTCTTAGATATAATTCGTGTACATGCGTTTTTATATTTCTTTAAACACAGATGGAACACAGGTCTTCCACTCTGCACTAAAGGCACTAAAAGAAGGCCAGGTTATTGCTGTTCCCACTGACACCATCTATGGCCTTGCTTGTTTGGCTCAGAACTCAGAAGCTATCAAGAGGGTGTATGATATCAAGGGTAGAAATGGAGACAAACCTTTAGCCATTTGTGTTGGAGAAGTACAAGACATATACAAGTGTGTGTTTTATGATTGTTACATTCTGTATTGTGTTAATGTTACTGCAACATCCTGAGTGTTTTGTTTAAAGGTACTGTAAAGTGACTGTAAAAGAAGAGCTTCTGAAAGATCTACTTCCTGGACCAGTGACTCTGGTTCTTGAAAGGTCTGAAACATTAAATGCAGACCTCAATCCATTCACTAAGGTCAGTCTAATAACACATTTACACCTGTTACAAATCGTGGCAAGTGTTACTGATTTGTGTTCCAATAAACTCTCCATCCTTTGCACTTGTGACTAAACTATAGCTTGTTGGTGTGCGGATCCCAGACCATCCTTTCATGAGACGCTTGTGTCAGATGTGCGATGAGCCACTTGCACTAACAAGTGCTAATATCAGTACACAGTCCAGCACTCTTACAGTTCATGTGAGTATAGCTACACATAGATGTTTGTATGTGCTTGCTTAGACTGATACTTGATGCATTTTACATAATTTTGCCTGTTAGGAGTTTGAGGAGCTGTGGCCAAGACTAGCTGTTGTAGTGGACGGTGGCCCAATAGCTGATCAAAGTCGACTGGGCTCAACAGTAGTGGACCTCTCGGTGCCTGGCAGATATCACGTTATAAGACCTGGCTGGTAAGCATTCTGTCATACTGTCAAACTGTTACCAAGAATTGACTTGAGGTTCACAAATCATCATTTAGACATGCTGTGAGAAAACGTTGTACAAATGTTGAACACTTCTTAGTTAACTAAACAAAATGTTTTAATTATTGACACCCACATGATGTGCTATATTAAACTTTATTCAGTAATGACTCATTTATTTCCCCTAGAGACTAACATGGATTATCCTGAAATGTGTGGACTCAATATTTCAATCTTTACTTCCAGGTGCATTCAGAGCAACCCAGATTGTTAAACTGAAACACTTAATATTTACGACTCAGAATCCTCTAGTGTGGGGTGCACTCAGATAATCGAGTGTGAAATGCGAGATAATAGTATGCCTCATAGACCACTGATCAATCAGAGCCGAAATCAGCACAACGTGCCTGTGTGTACGGAAGTAGTTAAGCTTGCTGTCTATACGAGAGAGGTTGGAAAGAGAGAGAGAGAGATCTTGTGGAAACATCATGTCTGTACAACAGAAGTGACTAAACTGCCATGCTTATTTACATTTGCAAGAATACCGCTGTTCTCAAGAAATGTCTGTGAGGTTTTAAGGATCTGTGCTGTCCGGAATAATCTGAAAGTGTTGGATGTAATCAATCAGGAAGGATTGTGTGGGAAATTTAGAACTAAACGATCAGGAAATTCAATGAAAAATTTTAGTTTTTAAACATCGCCTAAGGTTTTTAAAATGTAACGTCTTTATTAGCAAACACCTAATTGGCTCACCAGATTTTATGTTAACTATGTTTTAGCGTAGTATGTTTTAGTTTCATATCTACAGTGGTGCTTAAGTTTGAGAACTCTTATGAATTTCCTATATTTTTGCATAAATATGACTTGAAATATCATCCTGTTTTCATATACACATAGATAAAGTGAAATAAGTTGATCAAATAAGACAAAAATATTATACTTGGTGATTTATTTGTGGAGGAAGATGATCCATTATTACATATTTGTGAGTGTCATAAGTATGTGAACCACTATGATTCAGTTATTTTAAGGTGAAATTAGTCAGGTGTTTTTTCAATCAGTGGGATGATGATCATTTTTGAGTGGACACCCTGTTTAATTAAAAAAACAATAATTGCTAATCTACCAAATTCTGGTTTCACAACAAAAGGTGTATCACGGCACAAACAAATAAGATTTCTGGGGACCTCAAAAAACAGCTGCTGATGCTCATCATGCTTGAAAAGGTTACAAACCATCCCTAAAGAGTTTGGACTCCACCAATCCATGATCAAATAGATTGTGTACAAATGGAAAATCAAGACTTTTGTTACTGTTCCCAGAAGTACTCGACCAACAATCATCACTACAAGAGCAAGCCGAATAGGGTGCTATGTCACAAAGCTATGACCTCAGGGTAACTTCTAAGCAACTGAAGGTCTCTCTCACATTGGCTTATTTTAATATGATAGTTTAATTAAATAATTGTCCACACACTATTTCAGTTATTAAAGAGTCAAATGATGAAAATTATATTTTGATGCTAGAAATTCTTTATAAGAATGATTTACGTGTCTTTCCCATGTTTAATATCTGATCTTCTGCTCTAGTTTTTTATAATTATTAATTACAATCATTATTTTTAACAGTGCCTGTTCAGCAACCGTTGCTATACTTGAGAAGAAATATGCATTGTTGGAGGATCCTTCTACTCAGTAATAATTCCACACATCCTGCCAAGGTGCAAAACCAGGAACTGTTTAACAGCCATCTTGATCCTAAAAAACTGAATTCAAAAGCTGATATAAAATGCTATAAATGTGTCAGGAAATGAGATTAGTAAAATCCACGGTTATATTTCTCTTAATTTTCATATCAAATGGCTTTGGATCATAACAGCCACCTATTTTATACACTGCAGACTTTACTTGAAGGTGAGTGATATCGGTATGGTGTGTATGGCTTTTTTCTACTTTGCAAAACTAGAGTGCTGCAGATTTTTTTTAAATTACATATTAGTTTAAAATAATGGGATAATTATCATTGTCAGACACAACATGTAATTAAAGATTAGCTTTGAAAGCATTCAAGGTTTTATTTCTGGTATTCATTTACTTTTGATTCATTTGAACCGTTATTTATTGATATTTGTTACTCAGTTCTTAATAAAGATGCAGTTATTTTATTATTTTGAGTTGAGGACCAATTCACTGATTCAGCAGTACTGTGTATTGTTTAATCTTCCATGCCATTTCACCTAAAGCAGTGTAAATTCAAATAAAGACAAATTATAGAATATTTTGATTCAAATTATTGTGTACATTTTCACCTTTATTCTATTATTATTATTACACTTTTTAAGCTGTGTAAATTATTTTATAAGATAAAACTTGGTCCATGGGTTTGTTTTCAATTTTATTTTGACAGAAGTATAATATCAGTTTAACATCACTAATGTGTTTATTTAATGATTTAGCTTGAAAAGTTAATACAACATGGGGATAAAATAGAGAACTGTCTGTCTTTAAATTAATAGCAGTGTGTAGTTCAAATAGTGAGGTCATTTGTTCTGTGAAGTAACAGGAGTCAATTAAGGCCTTTACTTAAAAAAGGAAAGCAACAACATTTTTTAAATAGCACCTTACAACAATCAAGGCTTTATCAAAGTGCTTCACAGTGCATACAACACAGCACAACAAGAAAGGTGGAGCACAGAGTCAGCGAAAAGCTCGCCTAAACAGGTATATTTTTAATTTGTCCTTAAACTGAGGTAGGTCAGTGGTGCTGCATAGCTATGAGGGCAGTGAGTTCCAGAATTTAGGACCTGCTACAACAAATGAACGATCAACACTGTTTATACCTGGGCTGATGGACTTTAAAAGATGTTGGCCGGCAGAGCGAAGAGCTTTGTCAGGGTGGTAAAACCTCAGGGTTTTGATTACGCAAGGAGGTTCAAGGCCGCTTTAAAGACAAATAGCAGTATTATAATCTGAATCCTAAATTGTACTGGTAGACAGTGGCGTGAGTAAAGCACGGATGTAATGTGGTCATGTTTGCTGGTGTTAGTAAGGAACCAGGCAACAGGATTGTAAACAGTTGTAGGCGGTCGAAAGATGTTTGTCTAAGCCCAAAATACAGTGAATAGTGGAACAGGATATAGCAACGATTAGTAAAGATAAAGTAAGAATAGCTTTGAAAAGAATAAGAAGGGAAAAGCAGTCAGACCTGATGGTATAACGGTAGAGGTATGGAAATGTATATGAGAGATGGGAGCGGCGTTTTTGACTATATTATTTAATGAGATTTCTGAGAGTGAAACGATGCCTGAGGAATGGAGGGAAGGTGTACTTGTACCGAGTTATAAGAACAAGGGTGATGTGCAGAGTTGTAACAATTACAGGGGCATAAAGTTAATGAGTCGGACAATGAATGTTAAGAGAGAGTTGTTGAAGCTAGGCTTAGACAATCAGTGACTGTGAGCAGCAGTATGGTTTCATGCCAAGAAAGAGCACCACAGATGTGATTTTTGCTTTAAGATTGCTGATGGATAGAGAAGGTCAGAAAGAGCTACACTGTGTCTTTGTGGATTTGAAGAAAGCCTATGATAGGATGCTGAGGGAGGAACTGTGGTTTTGTATGAGGAATTCTTAAGTGGCTGAAAAGTATGTTAAATTGGTGCAGGACATGTATGAGAACAGCATGACAGTAGTGAAATGTGCTGTAGAAGTGACAGCTTCAAGGTAAAGGTGAGACTTCTTGTTTGCTCTGATGATGGACAGACTACCAGTTGAAGAGAAGAGAACTTGGAGAGGTGGAGGTATGCTCTGAAAAGGAGAGGAATGAACATGTCCAAGGTTACTTCAAAGAAGGTTTATGCAAACTAGATAAATATTTTGTAAAGATTTCAATTGTGAATATTTCAGACCAACCAGTCACTGATGTATTTGATATTTTTAAGTTTTATCAGTCCTTCCTTTATAGGACTGCATATAAAACGCCACTTGGAAAAGTACACAGTGAATCCTGGCCAAAAGAAGAAGAAGACTGTAGATTCAAAAATATCCAAGGGAGCCAGACGAGAGTTTTAATTGAATACAATTAACAGAAAAGGACTTATTCTTCTGACTGTGCCTATGGAGGCATTCATATCTTTACATATTACTGATATAATAGTTATTTGCACCCAAATGCTTTTTTTTAACCTGGCAGTACAGTGTGTACTTGTACATTAGGCATTTGCTGGGCTGAATGTGAAATGTGTTTAGCAAGAGCTATGAAATTAATGAGGTCAGCAGAGTGGCACAGTGGGTTGAGTTGTCGCCTTAATTATGCATAAATTTCTAGTGTTTATTTCTGTTTATGGCTTTCATCCAATGAAAACCTAAAATCATTATCTCAGAAAATAAGAATATCATATTGGACCAACTGAAAAATGATTTTTAATGCAGATATTTTGCAGATAAAACTACTGAGGTGTTATGGAAGTCCAGGTTGTTTTAATAGCAGCCTTCAGCTCATCTGCATTGTAGGGTCTGGTGCCTCTCAACTTCCTCTTGACAATACCCCATAGAGAATCTATGGGGTTTAACTGTGGTTATTAAAAGAGGTATTGGTACTTTTGGCAGTGTGGACAGGTGCCAAAAAGCTTGTCAGCGGAGGGGAGCATGAAGTGCCCTAAAATTTCCTGGTAGACGGCTGGGCTGACTTTGGTCTTGATATAACACAGTGGACCTACACCAGTAGATAACATAGCTCCCCAAACTATCACTGATTGGGCCACTGCACATTGGACCACTGAGCAACAGTCCAGTTATTTTTCTCCTTGGCCCAAGTAGGACGCTTCTGCCGTTGTCTCTTGCTCATAAATCGCTTGATACAAGGAATGCCACAGTTATATCCTATATCCACAGCCTATATCCAGGATACGTCCTATTGTGGTGGCTCCTATTGTGTGGAAGCACTGACATCAGCAGCAATCCACTCCTTGTTAATCTCCCTTAAACTTTTCTTGACGACCCTTTCAAGGTTGCGGTTATCCACTCAACTTTCTATTAATATGATTGGAACTCTGTGAAAAGCCAGCTTCTTTAGCAATGGCCTTTTGTGGTACATGATTGTGTATCCTACGGAACAAGACTAAAGATCAATTTCAAACACTTTTCAAAACTCTACAGATGTTTTGTTAAATATTCTAATTTTCTAAGATAATGATTTTGGGTTTTCATCCACAGCCCACACAGGGTTGAAGTGTGATGCAGGGCATTGAGTAATAGCAGAAAAAAGGGAGACTATCTGTTCACTGAAAGCTGCAACTATAACATGCAACCACAGACAATCAGCAGTTGATTCAGCCCCCTTTCCTGTGCTTTCATCTTTTTAATTATATACAGTTAAATTATGTCTCTGTGCAGCATCCAAGATTAATGGTACCAAATCTTCAGCGGGCTTCTCATGATGATCAGCTAAACTCGGAGGATACCAGGACAATACTATCACACCTTGGAGACAGTACAGGGTCACTTTTTACAATGCATGTCAAATCCATGTAAATGTAATCCCTTTAATTGGCAAATGTTTTGGTATATTTAATGTAAGTACCCTTACACACGTGTAAGTACGGAAACTTTACCCAAGAACCCATTAAATAAACAAAAGGCACTTTATATATTGACAATTTCAAGACACCAATAATGATTGTATTTTAGTCTTATGATAATTATACAAATATAATTCCAAAAAAATGGCTTGTGTAAAATTTAAATAGAACCAGAATGCAATTTTATATATATATATAACTTTTTATATAGCTGAACATAGTATACTGTTCATATCACATGTTGAAAATTAGACATTTTTTCATTTAATGAAAATATTTTGATCTTTGCATCTGCAAGGTATTAAAATGTATATAAACAAGTTGGCAGTACCAATAGTAAAACATCTGGAAATGCAATTGTCACTAGGTCACATGACTTAAAATTAAAAGTGAGTTCAGTGAGGCAGAGTCTCTTAGAAGCACATATCGCCATATGGATACATGAGTTTGGGTTTGCATTTGTGTATTAAATGTATAATTATAAAATCTCTACTCTCACTACTTTGCGGTTAGATTATTGTGGATTCGCCATTTCGCGGGATATCAAAAATAATAACGTAAAATATTTATCTGGAATTTGCATAGTACATACTGTACATAAATGTATAGTTTTGATGAATTTTGCATAAAAATCACAAAATGTATAAAAATATTGACATAATATTCAATAGCTATAAAATACTGTGGATGAATACTTTGGTTGCCAACTATTAGTAATTAAAAACTGGAACACTGGTGTTCGCTTCTTACGCGACAGCGAGGGTTGGGCTTTGGGTGCAAATGGTGTTCACGTTCAAGAGTGGGGTGCTAAACGTGTTCGCACCCTTAATAAAAATGAAATGTATCTGCGACCACTTGAGATACATACCTACGTGAGATTTTACACAACACAGAATTGGTTGATTGCTGGAAAGCGACCAACCAGAGCATGCCTTTGGCTGTGCGCAGTGTCACCATCTCTTTTCTTTCACTTAACATTGGCATCGAATTGTTGCACATGCGTTGAAAGGGGTTATAAAGACAAAGTAATTATATATTAACTATATATTATATATATTAAAATACATATGGTGCCCCTAGTTTGTGGATTTTGCGTGGGTCCTGGAACATAATAAGTGAGGGAACACTGTTTTTGTATCTGCAGTGGGCTTTAAACGCTTCATGATTGTAATGTATGAAGTGTATGTATAAATCTGCCACTGTTCACTACTTAGTGCTGAAGGTTTCACAGCTGTTGGATGGCTTCTTTACTAATAGTAAAAAAAGAGGAGATCTTGTTGTAGCTTACACTGGGGCAGTCATAGGCTTGTGGTTATAGAAACAGCCTTGTGACCGGAAGGTCCCTGGTTAGATTCCATGTACGGACAAGTCATGGCTGAAGTGCCCTTGGGCAAGGCACCTAATCCCCAGTTGCTCCCCGGGCGCTGTGCCAGCTGCTTACTGCTTCAGGCACGTGTGCTCACTTCACCTATGTGTATGTTTCACTGCACGGATGGGTTAAATGCAGAGGACCAATTTCACTGTGTGCAAACATAGTGGCAAAAATGTATCACTTTCACTTTAAGACATGTAAATCTATGTGAATGATGAGTTGATGAATCCTAAATGATTTTGATTTGTGCATGTGTTAGAGAACTTAATGTAGAAGAACAGACATCCAGGCTGAATGTTTGTGAACGGAAACTCTGAACCTCCGGTGTATTCAACATCAAAGCCTTAAAATATAACATACTACGGTAACATTCTAAAGAGTTTCACACATATCAATGTGGATAAGAAGATGAGTGTCATAATGAATGGTACCTGCCCCTGCCGTGCTTATTAATTCCATGTGAGACTCCATTACTTTCGGATCCCTCAAGCTATACGGCCCCAGTTCTGGATAAAAACTCAATGCGATGTCCTTATGGGGGGTAACTAGCAGCAGTTTTTGGGTCCCAGTGTGCTACCAGATTATGGTCCCAATGCAAGTATATATCATCTGCCTGCAGAATCCCATACCGGGTGTAGTATAATATATGGACGTCGTAAGACAGGGCATTGACCAGAATCGTGTTTGAGCTGCCGGGATGTTGCAAGATCTTTTTCGGAGTCGAGCCATGTTTTCCACAATGCACATGAAATGACAAATGAACTTCATTAGTTTAAACTGGCACATCTGAACATATTCTCAAATAATTCAGTAAGCTGTGTGTGTACAGAGCAACACTAAGGTTTGTAAACCTTTACATTAGCTGGTGTGAGAGTGGAGGATGCAGACTGAGGTGGAGAAGACTTGATGTGGTGACTCCTGATAAAGGGAGATGCAGAAAAAAGAAGACTGTCATGACACTATAGAGATTGCGACACAGCCTTGTGCTTCCACTAGCAATTTGTAGCCTTTATAAATAAAAAATGAAGCACTGTAAATTGAGACGGTGATTGGTGATCACGCAGATGCGCCCAGATCATCCTACGCTTCGAAACACTATGAGCCATGTTGAGATTCTGGACATGGATAATGTGTATATTGGCACAATTATTAAAAGTGAAATGACTGAATAAGTCCAGAAGGTGGCATCAGTACAATACAAATAGATAAACCATTAATGACAAGATTAACATTTAGATGAATAAAAAAACAAAATTATATTTATTACTTATTCATTCATTCTGGGACAGCCGTGGCCAAATGGGCAAGGTAAGAGGACTTGGAACCAATAGGCTGCAAACTGTTCCGGTTATCTGTAAGTGGTAAGTGCACCCTGGGATGGATTAAATTAAAAGAAAGAATTTCCATATCGGGAAAATCAACAAAGGAACACGGAGAAGCCTTCACCTAGCATACAGCACAGGGCACAGTAGAAGACAACCAATCATAGGGTACACTCACAACCATACATACGCTCTCTCTCTAATGTCACGTTAGGCATGACACCACATAGGCATGTCTTTGTAATGTTGGAGGAAACCAGTGTTTCGGAGAATTCAGTTCCCCCTGTTTCCCCTTAAAATATTTACTTTCGCTGTTTTGAGTATCATTTTCAAAATGTTGTATGTGAGATCATTTGTGATTAAAATAATATTAAAAGTATAAAGTAAACAACTGTCCGAGGTTTTATTGCTCACACCACAAGTCTGATATTTCTTTACACTGCAGCCTCGCGGTCAAACAAGTACACACATACAGTATATATACAGTATATGTGTGTGTATACACACAAGACATGCTATTAGTCAGACATTAGTCTGTTTAATGATTTATGATTTATACAACACTACAGTGATGCTGCTGATGTATTTAACCCTTGTTATTATGTACAGTAGGACAACTTTCATCCACAGACCAGTTCAATACATTATAAACACAGGGGGAACAGATTTGCCACATGTATAGTACTGTGACTGAATGCTTGTGTGTGACAGCATTCTCTTTAATAAAAGAGCATTTCCTATACGCTGGGTGTGTCTCTTTGCTGTTGAATCGCATTGGTGTCAGAAGTAGGATTGGCTATTCAAATATAGAAGCCATCCATGAAGAGAGATTTTTTCCAAGCAGAGCTAAACAGATTCTGCCAACCGGACCATCAAAACTGAAGCACCCTACCAGGATGCCAGACAGGATTAGCGGACCGCGGCGACCACAGGGGGTGGGCTCAGCAGCAGACCTAGTAAGATCAGAAGTTGGAGAACACACAGTGGCAGACCTGATAGAATCAGCAGCAGACAGCCCCTCCCTGCCGGCAGTTACTAGCCCAGTGGCAGAGGCAGAGATGTACTGATAGAAATAAAGCCGGAGAGCCGGAGCAACCATGCCTTAAGGCAGCCCTGGAAGCATGCGTCGATAGATGCGCGTCTGAGACGGCGGTAAAACAGCTACTCACCACAAAGCAACAACGACAAAATGAACGGATTAGTGTCCTGGGTGTTAAGCTCGAACTCCAGGTCAGAAAATGATATCTAGGATTTCTGCAAACAGTTCAACGCAAGTGCTGGATTATTTTATTAATGTGCTAATTCCCCTAAGAGCTACAGAGACATCTTAGACTGCTTGCACCCAAACCAGTGAAATAGCAGTGGCCGAGCATGCAGAATTTATTTTCGTGAGTAGGCTCAGTGTTGTGCCCAACTGTCCAAGCTGACGGAAAGGAACGAGGAGCACTTCAGTGAGGGATGCGAGTGTTCTGGATCAGTTTTATCCCCTGAACTCAGCAACAAAATCTCAGGGACGTGGTGAACTGATTGTGGAGTGTGAAATTGAGGGTCATCGAGTTTGTGCACCAGTAGATCTGTGTTTGTCTGTGTTGGTAATACAAAAATGGACATTTGTGGATTTACTACCGCACTCATTTCTGGGGATGAATGGGACGCAGGATTCAGCACATGTGTGGTCTTCGCATGAGCTGTGTGAAAGCAGCAGTGTTGGATTGGGTTGTGGAGCTCTGTACAGCTATAAACTGAGTGTATATACTATATTGCCGAAAGTACTAGCTCACACATCAAAATTATCTGAATTGGGTGTTCCAATACCATGTTCACATACAGGTGTTCAGCATACCAAGATATTTTGGATAATTTCATGCTTCCAACTTTGTGGGAACAGTTTGGAGCTGGCCCCTTTCTCTTCCGACATGACTGTGCAAGGTCCATAAAGACATGGATGACAAAGTCTGGTGTGGAATAACTTGACTGGCCTGCACAGAGTCCTGATCTTTACCTGATAAAAGACATCTTTGGGATGAATTAGAGTGGAGACTAAGAGCTAGGCCTTCTCGTCCAACATCAGTGTGTGACCTTACAAAGGCGCTTCTGAACGAATATCAAAGAGTCCCATAAAGTTCATTTTACATAATTACAAGGGTTAAATACATCATTAGCATCACTGTACTTTTGTATAAATCATTAAACAGACTAATGTCTGACTAAGAGCATGTCTTGTGTGTATATAGACACATACAGGGGTTAGACAATGAAACTGAAACACCTGTCATTTTAGTGTGAGAGGTTTCATGGCTAAATTGGACAAGC
>JAOUQV010000040.1:11578879-11606908 GCA_028565295.1 Aspidoras spilotus
TTGAGCAGAACTGTGCTCTTACCCTGCTAATTGAACCTTCACACTCTGCTCTTACTGGTGTAATGTGCAATTAATGAGGATTGGCCACCAGGCTTGTCCAATTTAGCCATGACACCTCCCACACTAAAATGACAGGTGTTTTAGTTTCATTGTCTAACCCCTGTATGTATAAATTAGGAAGTATTTAAGAATATTTTGACTAGAAACATATTTTGGAGAGATGATTTTTGCAAAAATAAGATCAGACTGTTGTTGATTGTGTAGTCCTGGTCAGAGTTGATTGTGTATATATACAGATCCATTCCAAAAAATTAGAATATCATGGAAAAGTTTATTAATTTCGATAATTCTATTCAAAAAGTTAAACTTTCAAAGAATAAATTCAGGGCCCACAATTTAAACTATTTCAAGTATTTATTTGTTTTACATAATGTGGGCTTTCAGCTCATAAAAAAACAAAAAAACAAGATTTCAAAAAAATAGAATACTGTGGAAAAATTAGCCCAAAATACGTAGTGGAAGGACACATTCAGACACATCCGGTAGATGGGCTACAACTGTTGGGTTCCTCAGGTTAAGCCACTTCTAATCCTAAGCCAACGTAGGAAGCGTCTCAACTTGGCCAAGGAGAAGAAGGGCTAGCCCGTTGGCCAGTGGTCCAGGCCCTTTTTTCAGATGAAAGTAAAATGTGCCTTTCATTCGAGAATCAAGGTCCAAGGGTATAGAGAAAGACAGGGGAGGAACAGAACCCAAAATGCTTGAGGTCCAGTGTGAAACATCCACAGTCCATCATGATTTGGGGTGCAATTCGTTGTGCAGGTGTTGTTAAACTCTGATTTCAAAAATCCAAGATCAACACAACAGTCTACCAAAATGTTTTAGAGGACTTCATGATTCCCTTTTCTAATGATCTGTATGGATATGCAGATTTCATCTTCCAGCAGGACCTGGCCCCTGCCCATACCACCAGAAGCACCAAAGCCTGGTTTGATGCCCATGCCATCACAGTGCTTGACTGGCCAGACAACTCGCTGGACCTAGACCCCATTGAGAATCTATGCGGTATTCTCAAAAGAAAAGAGCTGACAGCAAGCATTAAGGAAATTTGAGCTTCCATAATTACACAGGCTAGAGGCAGTGATTTAAAGCAAAGGGCTTTCAAACCAAGTATTGAAGATCGACATATCGTTTGAAAGTGCCATATTTTGATTGATTCTCTTTCTGGATCTCTGCCAGATTTTTGAATCTTCTCTTTTTGATAATCCGCTGAAGCCCAAGGCCATCTCTTTTGCTGGGGTCAACTGTGGCTAAATGGATTTGGTAGCGGACTGGGGACCAAGAGATTGCCGGTTCGATCCCCACTCTAGGCGTCATGGCTGGAGTGTTATTGAGCTAGGCACCCAACCCCCCAACTGCTCACCTTGTGCCTCAATGGGCCAGCACACTGCTCCAGGGGTTCACAAATGGATGAGTTAAATGCAGAGAATAATTTCTCTCCAAGGATCAATAAAAGTAATTTAAAAATGGATTACTGTAATGCACTTTATTTTGGAATCAGCCAGTCCTCCCTCAAACACCTCCAGTTGGTGCAGAACGCTGCTGCCCAGCTGTTAACAGGGTCACGTAAGAGGGAGGACAAAACTCTTGCTTCCCTCCACTGTCCGCCTTTGCGTTTTAGAGTTCATTTTAAGATACTTTTATCTGTTTTTAAATCCTTAAATTAACTCTCGCCCCGCCATACCTCTCTGAGCTGATCCTGGAGGTACAGAGGCCTTAGACTTGAAGTCAGAGGAGATTGAGCCTTTTCGATTGCGGCTCCTAAATAATGGAACGAACTGCCTGTTTTTATTAGACAAACTGATAATTGTAAGCAGAATAGAACATGGACAACTAATAAAATGTCGAAAGTAAGACATTTTGAAATTTTATGCCAGAAACTGGCTCATTTGAAATTTCGTGACAGCAACACATCTCAAAAAAGTTGGGACGGGGCAATAAGAGGCTGAAAAATTAAAGGTACAAACAATTGCAAAAAAAAAGATAGGAAGAGGATCACCAATCCTCCTAATTCTGCATCGACAAATGGTGAAACTATATCAGAAAGGTGTTAGACAGTGTAAAATTGAGTCTGTGCGTAAAGGGTCAAGGCCGGAAAACCAAACTGGGTGCCCGTGATCTTCGGTCCCTTAGATGGCAATGCATCACATACAGGTATGCTTTTGTATTGTAAACCACAAAATGGGCACAGGAATATTTCCAAAAAACATTACCTGTGAACACAATTCGCCGTTGCCAGCTAAACATTATAGTTTAAATAATAAGTCGTAACTAAACAAGATCCAGAAGTGCAGACGTCGTCTCTGGGCCAATGCTCATTTATAATGGACTGTGGAAAACTGTTCCGAAAAATTTGAAGTTCTTTAAGAAAATGCCATTCGAACTTATCAGAAGAGTTATCAGCGCTCAGTTCAGAAGCCTGCATCTCTGATTGCATTAGTGCATGTGGCAGCTGGATGGAAGTACACCACCAATGCTGAAAGGTATATTCAGGTGCTAGAGCAACATATGCTCCCATCCAGATGACTCTTTCAGGGAAGACCTTGCATTTTCCACCATGACAATGCCAAACCACATACTGCATCAATTACAGCATCATGGCTACATAGAAGAAGGGTCAGAGTACTGTTGTTGTCACAAAACATTAAATCACCTAATTTATCTTTAAATGAAACATTTTCTCAGTTTAAACATTTGATATGTCATATATGTTCTATTCTGAATGAAATATGGAATTCCACATCATTGCATTACATTTTTATTTACAACTTGTACTTTGTCCCAACTTTTTTGGAATCGGGTTTTTGTATATGTGTGTATTTTTTATATATTTATATATATGGTGTAGACCTTTCATGGTGCTCATTATAAAATTTAAAGGTATATCAGACACTTGAACTATTACACTTCAGTTACACTAGAGTATTAAAGAATACATTTGTAGTTTAATTCGATTTAAAGTTGCTACAGCCTCAAATAGTCCTATGTGATCTGTCCTTGATACAACTGCCTTGGACAAAGGCGTTGGTCCCTTAAATGGTGCCACAGCTGTCTAACATGATTACTCATCCTTGTCAATGACAGACGGTACATTTTAACAAGTTGTTTTTGTTGGTGCAGCATTGCCCATATGTTTCATCTTTGTAACTTGGAAATAAAGCAAGATGAAGGAGCTATACAGAGACTGTAAATGGTCTCTGCCCAGTCAGATCTCTAGCATATTATACAGAAAATACCTTTCTTATATTCATCTGAAATCAGAAACTTGGATTAAAAAAGGTTTCCTTATATTAAACAGAGAATGCATTGCTAAAACAGCTCAAACATGTTTTAAATATAAGACATTTCAAACAGACACCAATATCTAAGAGACTGCTGTTCTGTTATATTTTTTAACTCCATCATGGTAGCTAGACACTCACAGCACCAACTGAGAGTAGAAGAAACAATACTTACGCACACACATCTTTGTTTCATATGCTACCGTTCAGGACCCTTGATGCAGATAGAAAGACACAGCAGCTCATTTAATTGAAAACAGATGTATGTGCTTGAAAGTGGTCAGGGGGACACTGTTGCCATGGGAACTGCATAAGTTTAAGGCTTGGGGTGAAGTTAAAAGAGAATGAGGTCATAGTTCATAGGTTAACATTGCAGTTGTTTCTGACAAAGGACACTATAGACTTTCTGCACACGCTTTCTGTGATCGATCCACACCCCCAAGCTGCTACAGTGGTGGACCCATGTGGACTTTCAGTTCAGTGCCTATAAACCACCAGCAGAATCATTACACTCCCCAGTGGCCCGGACCTCATCTGCATATGCATCAATGCAGTAGCGACAGAGTGCATCCACCACCCATCTGTCATTTACGTTGCCACGCGTGGTCGTGATCTGAATCACTTTTCAAAACCAACCCCCTCTAACAGTATAAAATGGCTACACATGACTAAGCAAAATTAAGAATGTATCAGTCGCATAAGAATTTGATATAGCATTTGTGTAATTATCAATTAAATATTATTCAGGAATGGATGGTTAATTCCATCATCAAGGTCAGTGGTCCATGATCATTATTCACAAGCAAGATTCTAATCAACAGTGTTTGGCAGTTGTGATTAGTCAATCAAATATAATTTATTGGCACTTTGTATTAGTGGTTTAAATGTGTTGCATGAAAAAACACAGCAAATGTGTGTAATAATGTGTCTAATGTGAATTAAATATAGTTAAAAATTTGCAAATCATTGCATTATATTTTTATTTATATATTGCAGAGCATCCTCACTTTTTTGTAATTGTGGATATGAAAAAAAGTCTTTCATCTATATTAGGTCAGACATATTGTATAGCTATGTACTAATCAGTGTTTTTTTTTTAAATGATTTGAGTAGAACTATAGAGAAGTGGTATGTCAGTCCTCTAGTGTCATCTTGTCTTTTAATAATTATTTAATCTGTGTTTCAGATGCTACAATTGCGGAGGATTAGACCATCATGCTAAAGAGTGCAAGCTGCCACCTCAGCCAAAAAAGTGCCATTACTGCCAGAGTGTCTCACACATGGTTGCCAATTGCCCAATCAAAGCCCAACAGTTGTCACCAGACTCTCAGGAAACACCTTTTCCTTTGAAGGGTGAGAAAGAAATACCAAATCATTCCCCTCCACCCATAGAGATCACCAACTGAGGCAAGAATGTGGAGAGGAGTTTGGAGTGGAGCTCACAAACCAATCGTACCACTACATTAAAAAAAAAAGATGAACACGGGTTAATACTAATGCTGTTTATAGAACTACCTCGGGTATATAACAGAAGAACGTAACAGTTTCTTATTTAATGCTCGGGTATAGAATTGCTTTAGACTCAGGAATTTCCACAGTGCATTATTGAATCTTAACATGTGATTTGTTTTTTGGCATCTGACTTTATATTATAGTTTATAGTTTTCTAGATGCTTTGATAATGTTCTAGAGAATGTGACATTTTGATTGTCTGACAAAAAGCAGAGGCTGTGGAAACACTACTCTGTAATGAATGTGTATTTCAGGGATATTTATGCTGAGGTTTACAGTTTGAAATAGAGTAGGGGTGTGTTTACAATCAACTGACCTCACCTGGGGCCAAATGAATGTTACGCTGACATGACCTGCCAGCGATTCTTTTTTTTTATATCTCTGTTAAGTTATATACTGTGATAATTTTGAAAGCGATTGCTTTTGAGTTCTTTTTATAATTACAGTCTAAATTTGAAACGTGAATTGAAATTACCTGCTATTTATCTGCGACTCTGTGCAACCAGTGTTTCGATAATGCTCTTTTTTATTTTGACAGTTTATTTTAAGTTTCAGAGTTTAAGTCCAGGTATAAATCAGTTGCCAGACTTCATAAAGAAATGGTGCATGCAGAACTAGCCTTTATAGTTGTTTTTTTTTAAAGCTATGGGATTTGCTTAGACATTTAATATATACCTATGAGAAGCCTAGTTAAAATCATAATGCTTAATATTTATTACAACAGCTTCACTTCATATAGCTTTTCTTTGCATTGATTTTATTATGCGCATCCATCCTCTTGTCTCATTATTTAAGAGACATTCTTTAATTTACAGACCGTGATAATTCCGCAATGCACAATTTGCTAGTCATGGTCAATGATTGTTGGTAGATTTATTCTGATGCAAATGGTAATCTAATCTAAATGTAATCTAATCATGTACAATCACTGGTCACTTTATTAGTTGCCTCAATTCTTAGTGGCATACGTTCAGCAGAGATTGTACTCTGCTGAGTGGTTATTTGAGTTACGGTTTCCTTTCTATTATATTGAACAAGTCTGCCCATTCCCCTTTTACCATTCTGATGCTTAGTTTGCAGTTCAGCAAGTTTATCACCTCTACATGCCATGTGATTGGCTGATTCGATTTTTGTGTTAAACAACAGAACAGGTGTACCTAATAAAGTGGCCAGTAAGTGTATCTTTTGCTTGCATTGTAATGCTTATTTTACTGTTTCTTTTCTTTTCATTTTTAAACAGATTAAATTAATTTCCTTTAATATTTCTCATTTAACTAAAAAAAAGCTGGAAAATCTGAGGGAACACACAGTTGTTTATATTCATAAAAAGATTCATTTAAATGACAACCCCAGTATCAAGCAACTGTACCATTAACAATCATGTTATCTAAATTATGTTAATATTATATTAGTCTTTTCTTTTGTGTATATATGACTACCACAAATTATGTTGTTATTAAAGCGTGAAAAAAGATATTGTACTCCTAAATATATAGAACAAATGGAACCTTCCAGGAATTTTAAGTTTAGCCAGTCATTATTCAGGCCATTAAAAGGCAGAAAATAATGTGTATTTGCACAGACAGAACATAATTATTGTACATCTGCCATTGTTGGACGATTTATATCATTTGTATTACAGCAATGCACATGCATGATGCTTTTCTGAACAAATTTGATTCTATTTTATATCTTTTTTTTTTTAATCCCAGTAAATGTAATCTACTGTTAGACTAATCTAGACTATTCAGGGAAACAGAATGGAACTCGGTGACGTTAATTCCATGTTCAATCTCATGGTATAAACACACTCAAATGTCTACCTCGTGTTTTGAAAGCTTTTGATATTTTTTTATATAAATATATGATGTAATGTTTTTATTTGTATTACTTTTGTCCTGTTTTAGATTATTGTTTTGTTTTGTTTTTGACAATTAAATGTATATTCTTTACCAAAACTACCAACAGAAGTGTCAGAACTGCAAATTAATATAATATTCTAATCATTTTTAGTCGTTATAAAAGCATTTCTTCCCCCATGGGTATGGTCACTTTCAAGATGATAATTCACCAATCCTCACTAGTAGGGCTCTCAAATTGTACTGAGGAGTATGAGCATACGATATGGCAATAATCCTCAACCCAAATGAACACCTTGAGAGGTTTTGGAACAAAGTGTTATACAGTGCTCACTACCGCCATTATGAAAACACCAAAATAAAGAAAAAAAATTTGGAAGTATGGTGTTTCTTCTCAAACAGTAGAGACAACAAATGATCGGTGATGAGGTGCACTGAATCTGGCAGCAAGGGGCAAAATTCTACCTGGGAATTTCTGCATGTTCGCATGGGATTACTCCGGGTGCTCCGGTTTTCTTCCACAGTCCAAATGCATGCATGCTAGGTCAATTGGAAATGCTAAATTGTCATTAACTTGTGTATAGATATGTGACTTTGTGTATGATATAAGACTTGTGTTAGAGTATGACGGTGTTCCTGTCATTAGAATAGCCACTGACGCTAAGAATGACGTTAAACAATAAATAAATAAAGACTTAAGTTTGAAGTTTGGAATACGGTTAAGTGGTGCACAGAAAGAAAGTTTACGTTTTATTAAGTAAATTAATATATAAGCATATACTCCTCAAGGAGGGTTAGTTTAAGAGTGATGGAAAAATAACTATTGTCTACTAGCCAGGTGAATTACTTATGGGTTATGTCGGGTTCCAATAGGTGTTCTAGGGATACATACTAGTAACAAATCTTGCCCAAACGTACGACATCCGGAAACGTTTCGCATATTACTTGATGCGTAATACGCATACTGATCTACTACATCGTGTCGCATACTAACTAGTATGGAAGTATGGCATTTTACTATGCAAGTTGAAACGCTCCATTACTCCAGATCAGTAGGTGGCAGTAATGCACTTTAAACAATCACTGTTAAAAGCAGAAAAAGACGATTGTCGTTATAGAATTGCGCAACAACATGGCTGTCTCCAATGTTTTGTAGTTTAGGTGTGTGTTGACAGCTTTATCTGCGAATCATATATTAAATGTAAACGGTGTTGTAGTTACGAATCCGGCGGTAAGATGAATGCGTGGCGAGTTTTATCCAAGAGCATGTCGCTCTGTAGTTCCTCGTATAGAGGAGCTTCCATCACTGTTCGGTACGGCGACGCGACTGTGCCGCGGGGCAACATTTCTCGCTCTTACTTTTCAACAGAGCCTGCAGTCAGTGAAAGCGCAGCACTAGTGTACAGGACTCACGGAGATCCATCACAAGTAGTCCAGTAAGCAGTCTATCTAGTCTATGTACCACGTTTTTTCGTCTAGACACGTCCATAACTTGATGTTGTTTTGTCATTGGCAGGTTAGAGTCTCTTAAGCTTTCTGCTCTGGAAGCTAAAAGTGCCCTTGTAAAAATTCTTGCGGCTCCCATCAATCCTTCGGATATAAACATGATCCAAGGCAAGACCTAAGATCTACGTCTTTATTTAGGTTTTATTGTCAGATTATGTTTATTGTAATAAACATATCATGGAAATATTATGTATCATGGAAAAAAATTATATAGCAGATAACTACAAAACCTCAAGTAATAAATGGAAAGAAAAGCCCCAATATCTGCTCCGATTAATTCTGAAAAGATAACATGCAGGTCAAGTGTGTCACAGACAGTGATGAGCAAATCCATTGCTACTCACATCCTCTCTCTGCTTAAATAGGAACCTATGCTATACTGCCCGAGCTTCCTGCTGTAGGTGGAAATGAGGGAGTGGGGCAAGTCATAGAAGTAGGCAGCCATGTTCAAAAAGTCAAAGTGGGTGACTGGGTCATTCCTAGAGATGCTGGTCTAGGTAAGTTCTTGTATACCTCCTAGTATGCTTTGCTTTTATACTGATTGATCACTGGATTATGAACACCTGGCTAGTTAAGGGGTTAGAATAGCCTTTTAATTACAGCATGCAGACAATAGGGAACAGACTCTACAAGGTGGCAAACATTCTGCATATTAAATTTGACACATAACTGCTACAGCAGCTCTAACAGTTCATGTCACTAGTTTGATGCTCATCCTCAATTGTAGTTTTATGCTGAAACTCTGTCACCACATCTAGTCAGCACCTAATATAAGAACCGATTGTATCATTGGCAGTTGGGGCACTTTTATTCAGTGTAGATGTAAAGCACATCATGTAACTGGCTTGAAACTCTCACACACTTATCCACAAAGAGTGGTGGTGTTTTACATCAAATTACTATATATCATTTATTTTCCCAAAATATATTTGTACAGGCACATGGCGGACTGCAGCTGTATTCAGTGAAGATGATTTGGTGACCGTGCCAAGTGATATCTCCCTCCTTTCAGCCGCCACTATTGGAGTCAACCCTTGCACTGCGTTCCGAATGTTATCTGATTTTGAGAGTCTGATAGCTGGTATTGCTTTTATGCTTTTATCTCTGTGATAAAAGTTCCAGTATAAGGTTGGCCTCCTGTTAGAAATTGAAACGTCAGTGTAATGCTTAAGAGGGAACATGTCTCGTGTGAATTTTCTCTTAACCTGTAATTGTAGGTGACACCTTAATCCAGAATGCAGCTAACAGTGGTGTTGGACAGGCTGTGATTCAGATAGCTGCAGCAAAGGGAGTCCAAACAATCAATGTCGTTAGAAACAGGTAAAATAATCTTTCAGCAATATCTTGGGAGCTTTTTACACCTAAAACTATAGTTTACAGATGAACTGTATTCATGATTTAAATACAAATGTTTGATTTGCTTGTCCAGACCAGACCTACAGCAGCTGACAGACAGACTAAAAGTGATGGGAGCTACTTACGTGATTACAGAAGAGGCATTAAGAAAGCCAGAAATGAAGGATATCTTTAAGGTTAGATTCTTTAAAAAACATGTTTGCCTTTTTTTCATAGCAGCACCACAGTAGTTACATTATAATTAAACAAGAAAAAGTATGAAAGCTGTATTGAAAAAAAAATCTAAACATAGGTTTGTCCTCGACCTAAACTGGCTCTTAATGGCGTCGGAGGGAAAAGTGCCACAGAGCTTCTTCGGCATTTGCAGTAAGTTCTGTTGTTGAGAAAATAGTTTTTAAATGAACTGGGTAATGTTTATTAAAACCACAAACACAACCTGATAAAGGAAGTGGATTTCTTAAGTGGTTTGTGCTTTGTTTTGTGCAGGACTGGAGGCACCATGGTGACATATGGAGGGATGTCCAAGCAACCAGTTACAATACCTTTGGTAAGCTTAATTTAAATAAACTGTGTATACAGCATATCTTTACAAGATAAGGATTTGTTCTCTGAATTAACTCTGTTATACCTCTGTTTAGAGTGCTCTCATTTTCAAGGATATAAAAGTGCGAGGATTTTGGGTCACTCAGTGGAAAAGAGACAATAAGCATAGTAAGCACAAGAAATTAAATAATTTGGTTAACATAAGTTTTGTAAATTAAAACCCTCTTTATATATCGTTGAGGGCTAAGCTTTATTTCCTTATTTCTTACACAGATGAGGCATTGCGTGTCATGCTGGAAGATCTATGTTCTCTGATCCGTGCTGGTAAGCTGTCAGTTCCAGCCTGCAGTGAAGTGGACATGAAGGATTTTCACAAAGCGCTGGAGAAATCCATGAAGCCCTTCATCTCGTCAAAACATATTTTGGTCATGTGATCCCACACAACTCGAGGTTTTCCCTATAGTAATTCCTGCACTAAGCCCATGTGCACAAATTGCACTAACATCAAAATCCATTAATCACTATCTACTTATGTAGTCGTTTAGAATTAGTTTGAATAACTCACTGGCCACTTTATTATGTACATCTTGTTGGTAAAAGGTTGTACCACTTTTGCCTTCAGAACTACATTAATGATTCATTCATACTTTCAACAAGGTTTTGGAAACATTACTCATAGATTTTGGTCACATAGTTTCGGCTGCACATCTGTGAAGCTACTAATCCCTTCCATTACACCCCAAAGGTCCTCTAATGGATTGAGATCTGGTGACTGTGGAGGCCATTAGAGTGCAGTGAACCCATTGTCATGTTCAAGAAACTAGTTTGAGATGGAATGGAAGTAGCCATCAGAAAATGAGGACATTGTGGTCATAAAGAGATGGACATGGTCAGCAACAGTACTCGGACAGGCTGTGGTATTTAAACAATGATCAATTGATTAATCACATTTTCTAAATAGACTAGCCTGTCTGGTACCAAAAACCATGCCATGTTCAACGTCACTTAAATCACTTTTCTTCTCCAATCTGACGCTTGATCTGCACTTCAGCAATTTGTCTTGAACACCACAACATGCATAAATGCATTAGCTACAAGTACCTGGTTTAAGGACCATGGCATCCCTGTTCTTAATTGTCCAGCAAACTCACCTGACCTTAACACTATAGAAAATCTATGGGGTACTATAAAGAAGATGTGATACCCCAGACCCAACAATGCAGAACAGCTAAAGGTCACTATTGGAGCAACCTTGGCTCTCATAACACCTGAGCAGTGCCATAGACTGATCGACATGCCACACCGCATTGCTGCAGTAATTCAGACAAAATGAGCCCATACTAAGTGCTGAGTGCTGTTCATGCTGATACGTTTCATGTTCATACTTTTCATGATATTCTAATTATGGAAACAACATTTTCATGATATTCTAATTTTATAATCAGCACCTTTGAGATAATGATGTTGGGTTTTCAGTGGCTGTAAGCAATAATTATCAACATTAACAGAAATAACACTTAAAATAGATCACTATGTTTGTAATGAATCTATATAATGAATGCATTTCACTGTTTGTACTGAGTTACTGAAATGAATTAACTTTTTGATGATATTCTAATTTATTGAGCTGCACCTGTACATATTGTGCAAGACTAATTAAAATAAGCAAATTTGTCTATGTAAGTAATAATCCCACAGAAAATCATTACCCTGCTTTCTCTTTTCCTCTTAACAATTAAAAAGTATTTTAAAAGTCATATGAATGTATGTAATAAAACTATTTCAGATTATTGTAACTGGAAAAGTCAAAGGATTAGTAGCTGGCCCACAGGCTTATAGCAATTGCAGAACCTATGGAGAGACGTGCTGGGATCGCTGAAGAAACCCCCTCCCTCAAAACACACTTTTCATAAGCTTCAAAGTCTATCTCTCTTATGGCGCACACATGGTCAATTCGGCAATCTTTACTGCATGTGGACAGGTCATAATTTACTGAGTTGAAATCATAATACTTCTGCAGGTAGCAGTTCTCGTTTGCTATCCGTTCCAACACACTGTGCATGGAGGCAGGAGAAGCGTCTGGCACTCTGAACGCTTCAGTCAGACGATACTCCTTCTCCCACTGTGCATGTGCAATGTTTGCACGGGTCAGGTTCAAGTAGTAGGTCACTATGTCCTAAAAGATTATATGGAACATATATTCTTTTCCAGGCCTGAATTTTTAAAGACAATGTTTGATATTGTATATACTTCTTTTTCAATTGCCTTACAATTATTATATAATTTTAATAAGTTATAAACTAAAAATAAACTTTTCAAGATGTACACTCTTGCCATACCTCAACCAAAAGTGTTTTGTTATCATATTCGAAGACACGAATGGCAGGATTATTTGCCCCATCATCCACTCCGGGTAATGTTGTTTTCCAAGGTGTAACTCCTGGACTTAGGAACATTGCACTGATTGGAGATCCTGTAAACATGCTTTTAGTTATTTTGTAATAGAAAATATTAAAATTGTTCAAATTTATAACATTTTACAGTACAGTATACATATGCTTATAATGAATATGGCAGGTCCTACCTGATGTACTGTAGAACATCCGAAAGCTGTCAGTATGGTGATGACCAAAGAACTGTCCTATTATTATGTCATGATATTTTTGAATAAGCTGTATATATTGTTCATTGAACTCAGGCCTAAACCATGGCTTATGTCGTTTCTTCTCAAAGAATCCAGGTGGAATGTGGCCAACAATGTACACCTGATTAAGGAAAAGAGCAGGATGTAATTAATGCAGGATAAACATAATGCAATATGAACTCTCATACTATACACACTATTTACATTGTGTAACATGTTTAAGATAAAAAAGGGACCTTTTCCTTGTTTTGGGCAGCTTCAGCAAGCACTTGGTCAGCCCATTTAAACTGGTCTGCTGGATCTCTCATGTTTTCTGTGATCATGTTCTGATCATAATATAGATTCGTATTTAATACTAGAACTCTAAAACCAGTGTGATTTAGCAGCTTTTCGGTATAATATCCACCTGAAAACAACATATCAAATTCAGCTTCATTACTGTTACTTTTTTACGCTAAAATCTGATACATGGATACATTTTTGTTTAAAATCTGTGTCATCAGCTGCTAGATCATTTTACCTCTTTTAAAACTATCAATCGATGCTGGATCCAGCCAATCTTCCCATAAAATTTGTATTTTCTCATAAATGTCATTTTTTGTTGGTGGCAGCTGACTTTTTGGATGGTAATCATGATTACCAAGTGCAGAGTACACCTTTGTTTCTAAGACAACAGAAAATAATGGACAAAGATTACTTCATTTTACTTGCACTGGACTCACATAAGGGCTATTCATTTATATTCAATATTCTATTGTTTATAAAAGTACATACTAGGAAATAGTGTTTTTATGATCTGAGTTAGATTGCCAATGATACTTAGGACTGCCTCTTCTCCCAGATCTTCATTAGGAACATGAGGTGTATCATCTCTGTAAAGGAGGTTCAAACTTTTGCATTAAATGTAATAAATTAATAATGCTGGTTGAAAACATTGAGGATACCATTCATTACTAATGTACTTTCTCTGATACGCAGACAAAAAACTCAATGAGTTTACATTTAGATATTTAAAATTAGCCCAAATTAAATGTTTGTGCAGAATGACAATAAATACCCTGTCCAAATAATGAAGTCTGGATCAGGCAGAATATCCTTCATGGCATGCACAGAGGAGCTGATGAGGTCCCATGGTGAATCACAAAGATAGTCTCCAAATTTACCAGCTTGTGGGGTTGGACGATTGCCACTTGAATCACACACTGATCCAGAGTTAGCATTAGTTAATCTGTATGTAGGATCCCAGTGGAGGTCTGTGATATGCCAAAAGCTACCTGAAATATGTAGTAAAATTATATATATATTTTGTATATAATTTATATTATATATATAATTTGTATAATTGTTGGTTCAAAAACCAAGGGCTGTTTTCAGTTTGTAGTTTATCTATAACTATCATTCAAATTAAGTAGTAGTTACATACTGTACTTTCAAAATATAAAGACAATAATCCACATTCCAAACCTATTTCAGCATTACAGATGTATATGTTGCAAAGAAGCGTTTTAAAGACTCACCTGTTAACAGCTTGCCCTGCCCAGATACACTTAAAACAGCAAGAAAAATAACTTTCAAGATGCAGTCCATAGTAATGATTATCCTACTTGCAGCCAAAGCAAATAGCAGTTGGCCCATGCATTAAATATTGTCTAGCAGCAAAGGCATGCAATTGCCATCTGATAGTAAAATGAAAGATAAGATAGAGCAGCTGGAGTAAGTGGAATGACTAGGATTAATATCTCCACCCCTTTAAACACAAATATAAGAAATGTTTTGATCAACATATATATATATATATATAAATGTATTTGTATACCTGACATTGTGTTTATGTTCAGTTGTAAAATATTTACTTGAAATCAACTGAAGTAAGCCCATCCACTCAACAGTCTAAAAGTCTAAAAGTGGAAGTGAGATGAGGACTTTGTCCATGCATTTCAGTAATTAACTGTCTGAAAGCTATGCACATGTTGCTCTAAATGGCAAAATAGCTTACAGTTGTGTGTCTCGCAGGTCTCATTAGCCAGCGTTTTAAATTATTTGTCTAAACTCTTTATGTGAAAAAATATGAACGTGAATGATTTGATTATTTATACAATTATACACATGGTATGGGAAATTAAAAGTTTTTGTTTTGCTTTGTCTGGTCAGTGTACTTCGACCTTCAGGGTAAATTTGGCATCTGTTTAAATAATGCATTAAGTAAATTAAGCAAAGTTAATCTTTTTTCATTATATGTTTGAAAGGGAATAAAATGTCTTGGGGTAGCATGTTCATCGTTTCACGGGTAGGGAGCGTATTATTAGTATTAAATGAGAGAATTTTGTTGTTCGTGGGCCAATGTTTGAATACACGTTGAGTATATATGTGTATAGGAGTATATATAACAGTATATAGGTGAATACGACGTTAGTAAACAGCAAAAAAACAGAGAAAACATCCCAAAGAATTAGTGAGAAATATCTTCAGGGTCGCCACAGCGAGTCAATCGTAATGGTAGAACTCGAGTGATTGGTTTGGCAAATGTTTTACGCCGGTTGCCTTACCTGGGCCAACCTTTACCATTTACCCGGGCTTAGGACCGGCACAGGAAACACACTGGCTTGTGTTCTTTAGTGGCTGGTTTAATTAGTGAAAAAAATATATCTCAGATAAATCGGAGTTCTGTCAAAAATGACCGAAATCCGTCATTGATAAGACATATGTCTTAATAAATGAGGGTTGATAACTCATAAAACACAATTTATTAAACCGTGTATAAATTAAAGGAGAAAATATTACGTGCTTTGCTTTTTAAGTTATTCCACTTTTGTATTAATAAAGTTTTCTTTTTTCGAAACGTGTATTTCCCGGCAGTTTTGTCACGCATGCGCGAATTCATTGTTTAATTTCCAAACCGTTCTTTACTTCCTCTCTATATGCACTTGTATGCCGTGTAAACCTATGTCTGCTGTGCCCTAACTAGTGCGCTTTTTGGAAGATAGAAAGCCAAGAGAGATAGATCCTCGGTGAATAGTGTTCGCGCGGGGAATACTGGCATTTCGCGCGGCGCGGAATACGTTGTTTTGTTTGGGAAGCTGTTTATTTCTTTCCTCATATTCTGAAGAAATTATTTAGTGATAAAATGTGGAACCAAGGTATGTAGCTTTAATAAGTTTGATAAATTCACGTTAACTTTCTTCCGACAGATTGTTGACTGATGGCTCCGTAATAATACAGTGTTAGCGATACATATGCAACTACGCTGAATAGTTTACAGAATTTGTTCTATAGAAGCCTTTAATGCACTGCTAATCTATAACTGCTATTGACAGTTGAACAGATACTGACGAACAGTTATTAACTTGGACTTGCAATTGCACTCAGAATGTAATAGAATCATCTGTTTTGTTGAAAATGATTAGCTGGTCCTCACTTGGAGAATAATGAATACTCTAATAAGAAAAACATGTTTGTCTATATGTCGAGTGTTCATATATACATGCATATTAAAGAAACAGTCTGAAAGTCGCCGAATAATGACGTCACTGGTTTGTATATTACTTCAATGGTCGTTGTCTTACATGCGCCAACATATTTAACGTTGAGGAAAACAATGAAGGGGCGTTATCATGATAATTCCATAAAATATTTAATGATCCTGTAGTTGTAGTAAGAGGGAGAGTAACAAAATCCTACTCTAATTATAATCAAATTTCAGAAAAGAAAAATTTATCTTTTGTAATGTATTTATTTTTTCTATCTCTATCATTGATTAAAAAAATGTGTTTGGCAGAGTTGCAAGCCACGAAGGCCTCGTCATCTTCATCTCTTCGTCAGGCATGGATATTCATCATCATTTGGAAATGATTTGCTGCATAGTCCCCTTTCACTTGTCTGTCAAACAAAATTTGGTCACCTACGTATTTAATATTTTCATCCGATGTGGATGGGTGTTTGATTCCATCTTTATTGATGACATTTCATTGTCCCCTTCATTCGGGTGACACAGTGGCGCAGTGGATAATGCTGTGGCCTCACCCCGGTTCGATCCCCGGATGAGTCAACCTGGAAATTTCTGTGTGGAGTTTTCATCCGGTGTTCGCGTGGGTTTTCTCCAGTTTCCTCCCACAGTTCAAAGACGTGCTAGGTAAATTGGAAATGCTAAATTGTCATTAACTTGTGTATTATTTGACTTTGTGTATGATACGAGACTGTATGAGTATGACCATGTTTCCTGTCATTAGAATAGCCACTTGTGCTGAGGATGACGTTAAACAATAAATAAATAACTAAACCTTGCTCCCTTCTTTAAACGTCTCTATCCATTCATACACGCTTATAGAAGACAACAAATCTTTCTTAGTTCTGTATACATACTGTGACTTCCTGCACCAGACACACCCTTGGACAACAACAACAAAAATACACCTCAAGATGCTTTCAAAATAACAAGTTAAAAATATATTTTTCAGTCCATTTAGCTAAATACTATTTTATTGTCTCAGGGTCATATGGCGAGGCAAGCATGGGTGCTGGATACATACAGTCACCAGGAGGCTTTGGCTCACCTGCTGCATCTCAGGGAGGAGAGAAAAAAGGGGTTAGTCTTTATTGTGTGTTATTTATTTTTTTGGTTTCTAGCAAAAGCACAGACACAATGTGATTCCTTAATGGGTTGTAAAATCTGTAACATTTGTTTGCTTTTTAAAGAGGACACGGGCACAGCAGATAGTCCCCTGCACAGTGTCACAGCTTATGTCTGCAGCCCAAGCAGAAGACGTCTTCAGAGTAGGAGAAGTGGAGGTTGCACAAGTGAGTTTTAAGCCTTATGACAAAATAATGATGGTTTATGTCATATTTCTCTTATTCTGTGATCTAAACATTTCCAGTTTCTGTGCTTTATAGGTTACTATTGTTGGAATCATCAGAAGTACAGATAAATCCATGACTAACATTCAGTACAAAGTGGATGACATGACGGCAGCCCCCATGGATGTGAAGCAGTGGGTAGATACAGAGGTAATGTTACAGCACCATGGGAACACTGAACACCTGTACTGTATGTTTGGGATGCTTGCATTTTAATGTTCATGTTCTATATCATTACTTCTTAATGATAGTTAATTTTTATTTTAACAGAAAACACTATGTTGATTTGAATGATTATACCACAGCATGTTTGCATATAAAATGTTACTTAGATTCATAGTCAATAACATTACAACTATGGATAGTAATTTGACCATTTCATAAAATTCTTTTAGCTAATTTTTAATTAATGGTGGCATTTATTATTTAGTACAGGTGCAACAAAATGCTGGATAAATAAGTAGTACTAATATAAACAGCTGTAGGAGCAATTTATACTTTAGTCACACTATTAAGTAGAATGAACAGTACAGGGAAACGTACTCTCCCAAAGCTCTAGCAATTTTTCTCTTCATCTCCCAAACTTTTACAGACTGTTGGAATTTTAATTACAACATAAGAGTAGAGGCTACACAATACTAAACACGGGCCTGTCGATCCATTCCTACCTCCCGTTCCAAATTACTATTCCTAATAATGCTAAAATTTCTTATCTATTTCTGACATGTTCTATCACTACTGTGAGTAAAATATGGGTCCTTGGATTAGTTTATAAATGCATTCTGTTTTTACTTCAGTTTACTAACTTTTTTTATTTGATAACTTTGCTATTCCCAGAGGGAAATTCAGAAAATTTGTGTGATGGTTTTCAAAGATTTTAGTAAGACAGTATCAGATTTTAGGATTTGTTCTTAAGTGTATGGACAGGCATTTCCCCTAATTTACCTCAGACACATTTTTATTAATTTATATAATTAATTGTAGGTAAAAAAACAGTTCACTAACGGTAATTTGTCACACTTAGGATCCCTTGGACAACTCGGTTATTCCTCCAGACACATATGTCAAGGTCTCTGGCAACCTGCGTTCTTTTCAGGTAAATATCAACACATACCGTACTTCTATGATTTGGCTTTGTTTCTTTCTACTTAACAGTAATTAGGAATTTCTGTTTGTTCAAATAATACCTGTAGTCTTGAATACAATTGAGCATTGTTTCCTCTAATTTTAATGTCTTTGCTGATGCAGTACTGACCGATATCTTTGTGAAAATAAAAACTTTGTGAAGGTTAACTGTATGTTTTTAGTTAATTAGTTAAATGATTTACATATGTAGTTGTTTTTGTTAATATTATTTCTGAATGTCCAGATTATGTGAATATAACAGGAAATTATAAAAAAATAGCATTATAAGATGTTATATATATAGTTAATTCTGCTTAATACTGATGTTTAATGCTTTACTTATCACACTATATTACTTGCTAAATACCTAGAGATGTTTTACATTGAGTAAAAAGCAACCATGTCATAATCTAATAAAAATAAAGGGTATAATGAAGCAGTGCGAATAAAAAATGGATTCCCATTATTGATTCAGTTTTTATATTCGCCTTATTTCATAAAATAACAAGTAGTTTTTTTTGTAGTTTAGTTATCATGTACACTTTATGACACTTTATGACACTTTATTAGGTATGCCTTGCTAGCAAAAGTTTTGACGCTCTTTTTCCATCAAAACCGCCTTAATTATTTTGTATTCCTAGGTAGTAACGAGTTAATGACCGTTGCCTTTATATTATCTTCAGCCCATCCTCATCTGACCTCTTGCATAAAGAAGGCATTTTTGTCCACACAACTGCCTCTCACTGTATATTTTCTCATTTTGGATCATAGAGACCCTAGAGATGGTTGTGCTTGAAAATCCCAGTATATCAACAGAAATACTCAAACCAACCTCTCTGGCAGCAACAAACCTTCCATGTTTAAAGTCAGTTTAATCACCTTATTTCCCCACTTTGCTTGGTTTGCAATTCAGCAATGTTTATTAAACCGGTGTACCTAATAAAGTGTCTAATGAGTGTATATGGTAAGGGATTGTGATATCATTTATTACTATATTTCTTTATAACTATTATGTGAAGGGATGAATACATTGTGTTCGTTATCACTTGTGTTGTACTTCTGCACAAGCTAGCGACTATGAAGTAAAGGATAATATCTGCATATCAGAGATTTTGATTAGACACCTGTTTATCTCTTGACAATATATTCTTTCTCAGATCAGAGTGGAAAATAACTATTCTATATAAAAAGCCAGATGAAATTTTGGAGAGCGTGCTCATCTGAAACTTTGCTTACTGTTGTTCTCTACATAGAACGACCATTGTAACTGTAATTTTTTTTGTTAACAGAATAACAGGTCTTTGGTAGCTTTCAGTGTCCGACCCATAGAAGACATGAATGAGATAACGTCTCATATGCTGGAGGTTGTGCAGGCTCATGTGCTGCTGAGCAAAACACAGACCACGGTGAGACCATCCAAATTTAATAGCTTTTCCTGTGAATAAGCAGAATTAAAAAACAATGGGTTTTTACAATCTATATATACTATATACTTATGCTTTAGTACTACTCAAAATCATGATCTTGAATATATTGTATAAAGTTTATCTGGTAGTACTATATGAACTGTTTAAAGTTAACATTAAATATAATGTATGTAAATGGCACCCAGGGGAGAGGGTGTCAATGTACTGGCAATCAGGCTGTAACAAGGTGTAACTTTTTTTGTCCTTCTGATCAGGTGGGTGGTGGAGGAGGAGGATTTAACAGCAGCATGGACTCTGTTTCACGCCCTGAGCTGGGTGGCATGAGCATGGGTAGTGGTTACTCTGGTGCCAGTGCTATGGCCAATAATGGATTAAATCCTAATCAAATTCAGGTACAAATAATGATAAATGCGTAAACAAAAATGTATATTATTGTTAACAATTTTATGCCAAGAGGGTGTATCCCCTACTTAAGCCAGTGCATGTCCAGGTCTGTCTGAAGTTTACCAGAGAGCATATGGATGATCCAGAAGAGGATTGGGAGAATATCATGTTGTCAGATGACACCAAACTAGAACTTTTTGGTAAAAGTTTAACTCGTCAAGTTTGGTGGAAGAAATGCATCCCAAGAACACCGTACCTATTGTAAAGCTTGGGGGTGGAAATATACAGCTTTGGGGCTGTTTTTCTGCAAATGGGACAGGACGATTGATCCATGTTGAGGGAAGAAATAACTGGGCCATGAATCATGAGATTTTAAACCAAAACCTCTTTCCATCAGTGAGAGCATTGAAGATGGGGCGTTGGGTGTTCCAGAATGACGATGATCCCCAAACACACTGCTCGGCAACGAAGTAAAAAGCATTTTCAAAGAACAGAAATGGCCTAGCCAGCCTCCAGACCTCAACCATAAAAAAATTGTAGTAGGAGTTGAATGTCTGTGTTGCCCAGCGACAGCCCCAAGACATCACTGCTCTAGAGAAGATCTGCATGGAGGAAAATGCCAATGTGTAATGCACAAAGAGGCTAATTAATGTCCTTTTGCCCCACTGTAAAATAAGAAACGAGAGAAAATGGATATGCTCTATTTTTTGCAGGAAGTTTGTAATGTATAAGCAAATGTAAATTCTTTTAGCAAATGTGTGCTCTGTATACAAACTGATAAATATTAGAATTAGGAAAAGCATGCTGTGTTTTGGTTTTAGTCTTAATCTATGGTTCAATATCGTGTAGGTTTTATCTCTGATAAAGAGTTGCCCAGAACCTCAGGGGATCAGCATACAGGAGTTGAAACAAAGACTAAGTGGCATAAGCATGACTATAATCAGGTACGTTTTCCTTTCTGTTTTAATCTATTTTAATATTTTTTGTGCGTATACGCACACAGCTAGTCTTTCCTCTGACATTTGTCTAGAATTGTGGATTTGAAACTTGTATAGCATAAACATTACTAAGAATGGGCCATATAATATTACAACTCCTTTTACCAATAAAAAAATTAAATCTAATGTCATGTTTTATTGCTTGTAAATAAACCACTTTCTCTAGATCAGGGAAATGTTTTCATATATTAAAATAGAATATAGAATATATTTCACAGACATCCTAAATACAGAATTATGTCTTGAACATTATGTAAAAGTGTCATGAAAAGTATACTACGGTATTCTAGCGTATCAGTCACAATAGTGATTTCCCTCACCAAGTGGCAGATGATCAAAGTGTTATTATTCTGCTTAAATACTGAGATTTTTACTGTAGTGGCTAGTTATTTTACTACTATTGAGGCAGAATATTTAACTGTCCATCATGCCAGGCTTGAAGTATCCATTCCTTTTCAGTCTTTTATACTGTATTCTAAGGTTGTAATGCGATATTAAATGTCCAGTGCTCATGTTACTTATGGTGTGTATGAGTATTCTTGTGTTGGGATGTTTGCTTAAGTAAAAGTAATTTAACAAAATGCATATAATTTAGAAAATTAAACTTTATTGAAATATATATTTTTGGCAAAAGCATTTCATGTAATTTCAAGACATACAATATATACAACTTTTTTTAACATTCAACATGTAATTAAACATAAAATGAATGATCCAAGTACTAAAAAAAACTGTTTATACTGTTTAACCAGCCTTGTAAATTATAATTTTTCCTAATATGTATATTTGTGCACATTTCTCATCTCAGAAAACACTGTTTTTCATTCCTCGCTGTTTTAAATAGCTCTTTGAAATGCGCTGAGCCACAAGAACTAATCCATTCAAAGAACTGTTATTCCCATTCCTTATACTACTTGCAGATCTATCAGCTTTTGTTCAAGAACAGCACTGGCACCTGTCATTTGTCTGCCAAACAAACCATGATAAAAATATTTTTCTCAGACTGTGCTGTGCACTAAGAATAAACTGCCACACCCAGACCCATTTTTTAACTTTATTTGACTCTGTGATTGGATGCATTTACAAGAACTAGAGACTGAACATGTGTGTGTGTGTGTGTCTGTGTGACATAGTCTGTCTTGTTGATTAGTTTGATTTGCATCCATGAAAACGTGTATATTGTGTAATAAGTCTCCAACATATCACTGGAGAACAAATGGGGACCCCATCTGAGCATTTAACACTTCAGTGGCATCATGAAAATATTGCCACATGTAACTTCTCACTAATTTAAAGTGTTAAACTCGAAGCAGTGTGAAAGAATTGATATTATATATTGATATAATGCTTTTTTTTTGTATTTATCACAAAATATTGTTCATTTATTTTCTTGAAGTTCTTCACAATTATACTAAAGAATAAACATTTCTATTTCATTTACAGACAAGTTGTGGACTTTCTCAGTAACGAAGGACACATTTTCTCTACTATTGATGAGGACCACTTCAGATCAACAGATCAGGATCCATAAAGACATAAATTATTTTCAGATATTGCAACAGCAAACCATCTAATTTGCCCTCTAATTACACAACTAAATTTAACTATGGTAGCACATTATATGCAGTTCTTCAGCAAGAGGCTGTTAAGATAAGCAGTGCTCGGAATGAGAAATAGGCAAACAGTCTGGTGGGTGTCTACAGAGAAGCTTTTAGTGTGAGACTTTATCATTCAGTCTATAAACATGAAAAGCAGAAGAGAATATCATCCTCATTTGTTACAAGTTTTAATATTATTGTATACGTTTTCAATTCCTTTTCGCAAATAAATAGCTAATTTTGTAATAGTCTCTTTAGATTTTGGAAGTTTTTCTTATTGTCTAATAAAATGGTTCAACAATATAATTATTTACTTTAGAGATCAACTATCACAACATAAAGGTTCAAGATTACAAATTTATAGTAATGCATAATATGGTCAAAGGTTTTCTGCTTGACTTCCAGAAGTTCATAGTCATGATCAGAGTATTAGCAAGTTTAAAAAATAGAAAATGTTATTGTTTGCTTTAAAACATATAGAACTTAAATGTTTTATACCTTTTATAATGAGAACTGTAAGTAATGTACTTTGTTAATTACACACTAACCTGCATTATATAGTATTTCAAGCTGTTTCCTTTGGGTCTCCACATACTTATTTGATATGGTAAAACTCTCCTTCACAGTCCTTCTAGAAACCAAAGGAGTAGGAACGTCTGTCTAATTCGAGTAAGGGAAGTAAATAAGGAGTTGAAAGCTGCTAGCATTTCAGAGTAATTCAAGTGGAAAAAGTATTTTTCCTTCTAATTTAAGACATCTGACTTCAACATTCATTCATGTTTGAGCAAAGACGTACTGTAGCTAATAGTCATTCTTCTTTACACTGTGAAGTACACAGATAAATACCCACTGAAAAGTGTCCATTCTCTTCTACATTGCCATTCTCTCTCGGTTGTGTTCCTTTCTTCTCTACAACATCAAAAGTATTCGTCAATTTCTTTCCACAGAGGCCATGCAAATGATTCAGTCCCTTGTCATCTCAAGACTAGACTATTGTAAGTCTTAGCTGGACTACCTCTGGCTGCAATCTGACGCATTCAGAAATCAGTTGAAAAGTTCCTGTTTAATGTTCCCAGGTTCTCCCACAGTACACCACTGCTCTGCTCTCTCCATTTGGCTCACCTTGGCATCCCCCCCCCACAAAAATAAAGGCACGCATTTAGACAATAAACTGTCCTGTGTAATGAACTTCCCGACAATGTTTGGAGAGCGGAGTCACTGGCTACCCACTTATTCTTTACTTACCTCAACTAAACCTTTTCGAAAAGGAAATAAAACACAGTTTTATAAGTGTATACTTGTTTAGTATCCTGTTTATATGAATTAGGGTATATTACTAATAAATCTTAAAGCCCTTTGTAAGTCACTCTGGGCAAGGGTGTCGGCTAAATACTGTAAATGCACATTTAAATAAATTAAAATGATATAGACATAAAATTATATATGACATAAAGAAATATGAGGTATACCAAAAGTACTTACTTCTCTTGGTGGTGGTGGAGGTGTTCTGCGTTTTGTCTGACCCAATTTTTGCTGTGGGAATGCTGCTACTGCTATCCAGAGTGGAAGCTTTATGTGTAGAATGCTCTTTCTCTAATTTACACTTAGGGGGACGTGGAGGAGGAGCTGCAGGTTCTTCTTTAAGCTTATGACATTCATGGTAGAAGTTCTCTGTTACTTCAGTGACTGACTGTAGGTGAACCTGCAGGTTCTTGCAGTCATACCAGCATAAAGGGTTTGAGTTAAGGGGGAAAGATATTTGCAGCCAGCGAACAGACATTCTCTGGATTATCAGGGAAGCTGGCAAGCACAGTGGTCTCTTCTAGAGCGTCTTCCAGTCTCAGAGCTGCAATACCTGCCAATGGATCATTTTCCATTGTTTTATCGCCAGTAACTACTTTGACATCAAGACGAAATGTAAAGTTTTGCACAGTTCTGCTAAGCCATATTTTTTCTTGTCTGAAAGTTTCTGTACAAAGCTAGCTGGAGTAAATAGAGGAAGAGTTCACCATCATTATTGTCACTGTCTTCGTCATCCTCAATTCTTTTGCAAATCAATTTCTGTGTTTGTTTCAAAATTCCATATTTTATTCAGAATAGAACATAGATGACATATCAAATATTTAAACTGGGAAAATGTTTCATTTAAAGATAAAAATTAGAACTTAAAATTATGATTCGTAGAAGACATCTGTGCTTCTGGATCTTGCTAAGATACGGCTTCTTCTTTGACCTATAGAGATTTAGCTGGCAATGCCCAATGGCATGGTCAATTGTGTTCCCAGATAATGTTCTCTGGAAAATTCCTGAGCCCATTTTGTGATTTCCAATACAAGAGCATTGCTGTACGTGATGCAGTGCTATCTAAGGGCCAGAAGATCACGAACACCCAGTATGGTTTTCCGCCCTTGACCCTTACGCACGGAGATTCTTCCAGATTCTCTAAATCTTTTGATGATGATATGCACTGTAGATTGCAATTTTACACTTTCTCATTCCTTTCTAATATCGCTCCACTATTTGTCGGCGCAGAATTATAGAGAGAGGTGATCCTCTTCCTATCTTTAGTTCTGAGAGCCACTGCCACTCCAAGATGCTCTTTTTATTTGGCGTTAAATTTTAAAATGTCTCACTTTTGATATGTTGTTTGTTTTATTGTGAATAGAATATCAGTTTTTCAATAACATTAAATTATTGCACTCAATTTTTATTTACAGTTTGTACTTCAAACCAACTTTTTTGGAATTGGGTTTGTATTATTATTATTATTATTGTTATACATACTGTGCATGATGCTTTGGATTTCATAGACTGGATTAAAAAAACAGGGAGTTGCAACATTTTGTTTCCGCATTCTTGCAGAAGCATCTCCTGCGCAGCCTGGCTGAGTAGATGATGTCATGAATGGAGTAGTAATTCTGATATTCCTAGAAATCTCCATGATAGGTGAAGGGCATGAGCACTTCTTCTGAGGCTTCCTGTTAGCCTATTACCCGGCACTGAGCAAAATTCTCCCCGTCCTTATTGAGCTCCACACTGTTCCTGCTGGCACTCAGGTTTTCAATGACCAGGTCTTTGTTGCTGAAGAAGGTGAATGAGCCAATGGCATCCACAACAACCAGAAGCAGTTGTACAAGCTCCTCTATTGTACTGTAAGGTAGATCCTCATGAATCAGTGTGAACAGGCCTGAGGCAATAAGGAAAAGATAATAGTGAACGATCAGGAAATGCACTAAATAATAGAAAGAGTTTGTGTCTTAAGCTCTCACGATAATTTCTGTTCATTATTCCTATAACGCAGATCAGTTGTCCTGTCCCGCTTCCAGAAAAACAGCCCCAAAGCAAAATGTTACCGCCCCCATGCTTCACAGTATGGGTGTTCTTGGGATGCAATTCTTCCACCAGTTTGAATTTTTAACAAAAAGTTCTATTTTGGTTTCATCTGACCACGTGATATTTTCCCAATCCTCTTTTTGATCATCCATATGCAAGATTTGAGTCCCTCTCGGTATAGTGTGTTACTGATGGTAGTCTTTTTACTTTTGCCTAAGCTCTCTGCAAGTCATTCATCAGGTCCCTCTAGATTTTTGCTCACCGAGCTCATGATCATTTCAACCAAATGGGATGAGATCTTGCATGGGGCCTCAAATCGAGGGATATTATCAATGGACTTGTATGTCTTCCATTTTCTTACAAATGCACCCACCCTCTTCCTAGCCTTTTGCCGGTCTACAATTTTCGTCCTGGTGTCCTACGACAGCTCTTTGTTCTTGGCTATGGTTGAGTTTGGAGTCTGACAGTCTGAGGCTGTGGACAGGTGTCTTTTATACAGATAACCAAGTCAAACAAGTAATAGGTGGAGGACAGAAGAGCTTCTTGAAGAGGTTGTTACAGGTCTGTGAGCACCAGAAATCCTGCTTGTTTGTGGGTGACCAAATAAATTATTTTCAAATCCTACAAAGTGATTTCATGGACTTTTTTACATTTGTCTCTCATAGTTTAAGTGAACCTATGATGAAAATTAGAGACCTCTCTCATCCTAGCAGGAGAACTTGCACAGACAATGGCTGACTAAATAAATTTTGGCCCCACTGTATGCCATATGCTTTTATAATTTTCTATGGTTGCTGCACAGATGTGCTCCATGAGAAAGGGATAAACTGATTGGCCAACTCAATTCCATGTTGGCCGTTTGAACCCTTGGTACTAAAGTTCTTGCATTTTTCTAGCAATGCACACTCTGTCAACTGAACAAAATATTCACACACTAATTCAAACTATGTGAACTGTTATCAAATGTAAACTAAGAGACACTCATCATTATATTATATTATTCACAACCTACCTGAATGTTAGAGGGGAAGCTCAAACTTGATATTATTGCTGATGTCTTGACAAGAGACAGATAAGAGCTTGATACCTGTTACCTTCACTAAATCACCACTAGACAGACATACTTCACTTCCTGAGAGTTCATATACCGAGCCTGTAAAAAAATATTCTATTCAGTACACATACAGCAAAACACACACAGATAATAATAATAATAAAAATAATAAATTTTATTTGTAACATACTATATTCATAGCAAATCTCTACCCAAGTTTATAGATACAGATAGGGTGGCACAGTGGATAGTGCTGTGGTCGCACAGCAAGAAGATCTCGGGTTCGTGAGCCAAGTGGGGCGACTCTGGAAATTTCTGTGTGGAGTTTGCATGTTGCACCTCTCTTCGCGCAGGGAGAACATGCATATATACAAGGGTTAGACAATGAAAATTTATTAGTATGGTGTAGGGCCTCCTTTTGCGGCCAATACAGCATTAATTCGTCTTGGGAATGACACATTCAAGTCTTGCACAGTGGTCAGAGGGATTTTAAGCCATTCT
>JAOUQV010000040.1:11619311-11639866 GCA_028565295.1 Aspidoras spilotus
CAGGAATAGATGTAAAACTCACTACTAGCACAGGAATAGATTGTGCACATACTGTATATTGCAATGTTCTTGAATGCTTTTTATACCTCGAATTTGAGCCGTGTCATAAAATTTCTCAACAAAAATCTTAATCTTTCGAAGACCTAATCCAGTAAAATCTACAGGATTTTTTTACATGGGTAATTTTGTAAAACAAGCTTGTATTAAAACATTTTAGATTTAGAAATGATTCATTCTTTGTGAATGATTGACTCATTTTATATGGATTGGTAAATAGGTCAGAAACTCTGCAAAGGATGGTCCTATGCCTGCTTCAAACCGGGAAAACTAGCCATGGCATGAATATGGGTTATGCACTGTAAAAGATTTCTATAGTTTGTACCATGTAACAGTCTCGTAACATTATTCGATTCTATAGCGACTCTGTTCTGGATCCATTTTTTACCTGGCAGATTGGATTTCGCTCGGATCCAGAATGGTTTCCAATGACTCGGTGCTGATAAGAGCTGTTTGACATGCTGTCATACTTCTTCACCTTTCTTCTGTCTGCTTCCTTTCTTTCTGTGTTTGATAACTATAGTGTCATTTTTATGGCAAAAGTAGTGCTGTGGTTCTGTCGGCCAAGCGTGGTGTTTTTTGCGGATCCGCTCCGAATATGGATGGTGATGGACCAGATCTGCAAATACGTCTTTCGGCTCACCGAGCCACAGAGTCTCACGCCATCGTGGATGATGATTGGTCGTTCAGGTCAAGACGAGGTTGTGTGGCTCTGGGCTGAATGTGGTGGTGTGACATCTTTTTTTTTTTTTTTTACTTAGTTTATTTTCATTGACACTGAGGGCCACATAATGGCTAGGGATTTTGGGGCCCATGAACCACTGAGGATATGCCAGTGTAAATGTAAAAATGCATTTGATGAAATATTGATACCCTGTATATGAAACATACATATATAAATGTAATTTTCATGTTAGAATGATTAAATGTAAAATTAACATAAACAATGATAACATTGAAAAAATAATTAATTGAAATTTAATATAAAACAACATTGTCATCTATACAGAAATTATTAATCAACCAAATACATTTAACAGACAACAGCAGAATAAAACTATGGCTATTTATTTGACAACCAGTAGACAATTTCGGTCAATAACAGCATAGACCTGTGTGAACTGTCATTACCAAAACCAGTTTATTCTATGTACATAGATGTTCTGGAAACAGTAAATCTGGACAACCAGCAATGGCACTGCACACACCTGCTCAGTTACTGGACTATGGACTATAGCATTTCTTGTATTTAAAGGGGGGAATCGTATCAAATGCTGTAGATGTTCATTTGAAATAACAATTTAATGTTTTAACGTTTTAAATGAAATTTATGTGAACAATGACAGTTATACACCATGTTTCCAAAAGTATTTGCTCACCTGCCTTGACTTACATATAAGCTAAACCATAGGGTTCAATATGATGTCGGTCCACCCTTTGCAGCTAGAACAGCTTCAACTCTTCTGGAAAGGCTGTCCACAAGTTTAAGGAGTGGGTTTAAGGGATTTTTTGATCATTCTTCCAGTGTTTGTGAGGTCGCACACTGATGTTGGACAAGAAGTCCTGGCTCTCAGTCTCTGCTCTAATTCATCCTAGAGATTTTCCACCGGGTTAAGGTCAGGACTATGTGCAGGCCAGTCAAGTTCATCCACACCATACTTTGTCATCCTAGTCTTTATGGACCTTGCTTTTGTGCACTGGTGCACAGTCATGTTGGAAGAGGAAGGGGCAAGCTCCAAACTGTTCCCACAAAGTTGGTAAAGCATTCATACACCAGTGGCCATGGAAGTGATTGGAACACCTGATTCCAATAATTTGGATGGGTGAGCAAATACTTTTGGAAATATAGTGTAAATTAATATATTCCTAGGGGTCCTCTCACTTGCTCCAAATACTTCCCTTCATATCATGCTCCTGCAGGTGAGCGAATACATTTCGAGTTATACTGTACAGAACATATAGAAGATGCAGGGGACAGATTGACTCGCAGTGATGACCCCTGATAAATGGAGAGGCCAAAAGAACAAAACATAACTGAAAGTGATCTTGGGTTTGTGAAAGTTTCTACTGTATATAAGTTGAAATTATTATTATTAATATATAGATATACAGTAATTGGTTAATCTTCTGAATTTTCCACTGGTTTGATCTTGATGTGTATACCATTGAGAGATCTGAGCACAATTTGAGGGGTCATCTTTGGAGTATGCTCTGGATCTTTGATGAGAACATACTTCCTCAGTGTGAGAGCCACAACCACCTTCATCTCATTCAGAGCAAAGTTCTGACCAATGCAGTTCCTGCATGCAATATCACAGAAGAATGTAATCAATTAACACCGATGGAAGTAGAAATACATCTGTTATTACTGGAAAAAATATCTTATCTAATTGGAATATTTTTTATTTGTACAGTAATCTGTGTCGTATCAAAACATTAACAATAACAATTATAATCACTGTTTCACTATAAACACTGCTCTGAAACTTTCCGCCTAGCTTTTAACTGTTTTTGATTATCAGTTTTAAATAAACTTTAGAAGTAAACGGTTAGGACTAAAATCAAATACGTTGACAAACCAATTGGTAAGACAATTATTGTGCAGAAGATTCTTGTTGATTAAAAACACATGCTCAAATATGTAGTGGGGCATGAAACTTTGTGAACCCTCAATAATGTTATATTTCTGCATAAATTCTGCCTACGCATTTACCAGACTACAAGTCATAAAAGTAAACAAAGAGAATCAAATCAAACATAAAATGTTTTATTTAATCATTTACTTTTAGAGCAATATGATCCAATATTACATACTCGTGAGTGGTAAAAGTATGCTTTCAGTACCTGGTGGGTAATTACAACATTAAACATTAAACAAGAAATTGCTGATTAGTCCAGGAGGAGATTTAGCTCGTTCCAAAAGCTATATTGTTGGGTTTCATCAATGAACTGCTTGCACCATGACCTTCCACAGAATTTTGTTTATATTACGGTCAGGACTTTGAGTTTATTCTTCTGTAACCATGGTTTGGTAGAACAACTTATTCTAGTAGAGTTATCGTGCTGTATAAACCTTATTCTCTTAAGATTCATTTCACTGACCTGGAAGAAGTAATACAGGCTCATACCATGATACTATGACCACTGAGATGAGGTTTTACACTTTAATAATGTTTATAATGTTAATCTCCTAGCTTGTTTGCAGATAAGGGTACATGTGAACGACAAGTTTATGTCTTACAATAAAGACAATGGCAAGACACTAAAGAATTCAGTGCAAGGGTCTTTATTTAGTAAAAAATGTGGAAAAGCCCGGTCTTCCAGATCTTTGATGTTATTTTGGATCACTGGGTCTGTGTCTGTAATCATTTCCAGTAGAGAACTGATTAATTTTAGCTTGATAGCAACATTTACATCTGTCTACATTTGTCTACAGTTTGTTTATGGGCTCATTTAGTCTCTATTGTATGCTACCATCTATTTCTGGCATGCAAAACATATAGAATATGGATAGCATACAGTATTATATTTAATGATACGGAACTGACCATTGTTTGATTTACCTAATTATGGTCTTCCTCCATTTGTAAACACACATTTAAATGGCCCACCCTGTATGTATGTATGTACAGTATATATTTAAGTTGGTTTGCTTGATCTAATTTTGGGTATTGTACAACATACAGTTGATCTAGAACTCGGCTGCAAGAACTCGGCTGCAAGACCTTCGATGTTGAATCGAAGTTCTCACACACTACTCCACTGCTCCGTACCCTCCACTGGCTCCCTGTAGTTCCTTGCATCAGATTTATAACATATTCGCTTACAAAGTCAAGAGTGGTCCTGCACCCTCCTACATTACAGCACTTATCACACCCCGCAGTGCACCTCATGTACTCCAGTCGTGTAGCACTGCTCGACTGGTCCTCCCATCTCTTGGGGACGAGGAAAGCATGCTTTTAGATTTTTCTCCATTCTGGATCCTAAATGGTGGAATGAACGTCCCCTTAATGTTTGAACGGCTGAGTCAGTAGCTATCTCTAAACGCTGTTCGAAGACCCACAAATTCTGCACTTACCTCAACTAAACCCATTTTTTCCTATTTAAATTTCTTCCCCCCCCCCCAAAAAAAAACCCACAAGCACAATTCTACACTTACATTTACATATATTTTAGGCACAACTGTATGTCTTGAATAACCCTCTCTCAAAAGCCTGATTTATTCACATTTTAAACAATGGCCTAGAATTTGCATTGTACTAAAAAAATATCGATGTTTTAGTTTTTATTGGATGGCATGATGATTTCTCTGGGTGAGCAATGATCTATTTGAATATATAAATAGCTCTCTGTGGATAAGCACTAGACCAGTAAATTCTCTTTCGGTGCAGATATCACATAGATACAAACCTTGGTCCAGCTGAGAAAGGCATAAAGGCATGGGGTGATCTCTTAGCAGTGTTTTCTGGCAAAAATCTCAGTGGGTCAAACACCTGTGAAAATAAAACAAAAGAATACATTCTTTTACAAGCAAATAAAAGAAAATATTACACTGTTGATCATGTAAAATGTAAAAATAGCTAGAAAAAAGAAATTCCGCTGATTAATTTTACACATAAATAAGCAACAAAGCTTAATCTAAAGACTGTGTAAGCAGAAGCAGCTTCTGCAGTGTATGCAGTTTCTATAAGTTAATACCTTTGGATTTTCCCAAACTGTAGGGTTGTGATGAATTCCATAAATACTGATTCTGATAATCAGATCTACAAAATAAAATGTATAGTTTAGCTTGTACATTCACAAGGAGTATATTCTTATCCTGCTCTCATTGTGCATGAAGCATGTTATTGTCAAACCACTACGATAAAGGTCAGACAAAATGAGAGTTTTAATTGCTTAGTTAATCATAAAGTATTACATAATAGTTTTATTGTCTTTGTTGAGTTGGATCAAAATGAATCAGGAAGACTTAACAAGTGAAAACATGTCGAATAAATTGCTACTGAAGAGAAACAGCAGGTGTTATCAAGATTTCAGTTCCTTACTTTATGAGAAATGACATATTGATGTAATATTATGTTGATATATTATTATTTAATGCTAGATTTAATGCTAGACACTTTCAAACTCTTCGTAATCTGTTAAATATCTACAAGACTACAAGGATAACATTAGATCTAGAAAATATTATCATAAACCTGCAGGAACTGTTCTTCCATCAAAGAAAGTAATAGGTTGGGCCAACTTCCGTCCCATTCCTGGAACAGGAGGGTACATGCGCATGGATTCCTTAATGCACATCGTGGTGTATGGTATCTTACTAAGGTCCTCCCTGAAATCCACACAATGGGAATAAACACACAAAAAAATCGAAATAGAAGTGTTTGAATAAAATAAAAATGTAGTCTGTCTAGGATAATTAATAGCTTATATAAATAAATAAGCTATACATTAATAATGTTCTTAAAAGCAGTAGCTGCCTGATCGCTTACTAACAAAATTTGAAATCATAATTAAAATAACTGTACCACTCAATTGTATCCTTTCCCATCAGCACTTGTTGAATCTCCTCTCTGCACTTCTGCTGATGTTCAGGGTGACAGGCCATGCTGTAGAAGATCCAGGAGATACCGCTGGCAGTAGTGTCGTGACCTCCAAACATAAATGTGTCCACTTCTGCTCGAATGGCTTCATCTGACAAACCATGCTGCTGTTCATCCTACATGTAGAACCAGAAACATTATTATTGTTGTTATCCACTATGGCCATAACAAATACTGCACATGGTACTATCGTGGTTATTAATGATAGAAATAAGTTTACATCAATCACAATGAAGAAACTCACACGGACACGGAGAAAGATGAAAACTCAAAAACCTCAATGACCCAGGCCACCCCAGCTAGAAATTGAACCCAGGACCTACTTGGTTTGAGGAGACAGCTCTACCCACTTTACCACCATGCTGCCCTCCCATATATATCAATAAGTATTTGTTAAATTACATTTAATCTGTAGTTATTGTGGCCTGTGTGCATTTGTAATAATCGGGTTGCTTAACTGACCAGGTAATTTTGAAATCCTAAAATACCAAACAAGACAAGTGGCTTTATATTTAATAAAATTGTGACCAATTATCTTCATATTTTCAATTATTTTACATACAAATAATTATAGTTGTTGATACTGTATTTATTATAATTATTGTAGTTGTTGAATCTGTCCATCCAACATATCAACTACACATTTGGCTGACTTACACACGTGGACAAAATTGTTGGTAACCCTTGGTTAATGAAAAAACCCACAATTGTAACAGAAATAACTTTAATCTGCAGTACTCATAAATAAAAATTCTATGAAAATGAACAAATGAATGTCAGACATTGCTTTTCAACCATGCTTTAACAGAATTATTTAAAATAAATAAACTCCTGAAACAGACTTGGACACAAATGTTTGTACCGCTGAAAAATGTGACCAAAGGGACATGTTAAATCAAGGTGTGTCCACTAATTAGCATCACATGGGTCTACAATCTTGTAATCAGTCAGTAGGCCTATATAGGGCTACAGGTAGTCACTGTGCTGTTTGGTGACAAGGTGTGAACCATGTTACTGTGAAACATGGAGGAGACTCTGTTATGTTCTGGGACTGCTTTGCTGCATCTGGCACAGGGTGTCTTGAATCTGTGCAGGGTACAATGAAATCTCAGGACTATAAAGGAATTCTAGAGAGAAATGTGCTGCCCAGTGTCAGAAACCTTGGTCTCAGTCGCAGGTCATGGGTCTTGCAACAGGATAATGACCCATAGCGCACATCTTTAAAACACCCAAGCGTTCATATAAGGCATGATCAGGTTCTCGACACTCACCTTTCTATCTGACAGTTGCTTTGGCAGCTAAATGCGCATTTCATTATACTGTCCAATGTCATCAGACTAACATGCTGAAAAAGTAACAGAAATAACTTTAATCTGCAGTAATCATAAATAAAAATTCTATGAAAATGAACAAATGAATGTCAGACATTGCTTTTCAACCATGCTTTAACAGAATTATTTAAAATAAATAAACTCCTGAAACAGACTTGGACACAAATGTTTGTACCGCTGAAAAATGTGACCAAAGGGACATGTTAAATCAAGGTCATGGGTCTTGCAACAGGATAATGACCCATAGCGCACATCTTTAAAACACCCAAGAATGTCCAAGAGGAAAACACTGGACTATTCTGAAGTGGCCTTCTATAAGTCCTGACCTTAATCCTATTGAGCATCCTTTGAAAGAAACTGCAACATTCCTTCTGAAAAAGTCACACTTCAAACCTGAGACAACCGGAGCAGTTTGCTCATGGGGAGTGGGACATAATAACTGCTGAGAGGTGCAGAAGACTCATTGACGGATACAGGAATTGTTTGATTGCAGTGATTGCCTCAAAAGGTTGTGCAACAAAATATTAAGTTAGAGGGTACCATTATTTGTGTCCAGGGCTGTTTAAGGAGTTTATTTTTTTTAATAATTCTGTTGAAACATGATTAAAAATCAATGACTGATTTTCATTTGGTTATTTTCATAGAATTTTTATTTATTATTACTTTTGTCAGATTAAAGTTATTTCTGTTACCATTGGGAGATTTTTTTTCATTAACCAAGGGGTACCAACAATTTTGTCCACGTTTGTATCTCAAGTTATAAAAGAGACAGCGGCAGTGGTTATAACATACCCGAGCACATAAAAGAATATCCAGAAAGTCTAAACATCTTTTTTTTTGAGCATCTTCCTTTTTCTTCTTTATCATTTCTCTTCTCTGTCTGATGACCTCCTCTGTAAATAAAAAATATCAGATTTTAAAAAGTTACACTGACAACAGCTTGCAAAAGTCTGAACAAATGCATTTATATGTACCTGTATGTGTGTGTGCAATTTTGCATGCTTTTCTGTATCTGTAGCCATGTGGACTCATGTGAAATATAACATCATTGTGATATGGAAAAATGTGAAAGCGTACATTCACCAGCTTGCACAGTTCATACACTGCATTAATGTATGGATTGGACCTGCGAAAAGAAGAACGGTGTGGAATATTACTTGATTAGCATTCATATATGGCATGATCAGGTTTTCGACACTCACCTTTCTATCTGACAGTTGCTTTGGCAGCTAAATGCGCATTTCATTATACTGTCCAATGTCATCAGACTAACATGCTGAAAAAGTTCGAAGGTCTGCCCTGTTCTTGCATACACTTCCCACTTGTCCTTTTGGAGAGAGTAATTATTATTTAAAAATACATGGGTTGCAAATATCAATCAGGTAAAAGTCTAAAATTCATGTTAAAATATAACATCAAAGCTAAAAATATAAGAGTAACTCACCAGCATAACGTTGGCTGAGTCTGCCATTAGTTTCACATAAGGCTTTAAGATATCATAATGGAATCCAGAAGTGAGGAGTCTTCTGTGGCGAAACCATTTCTGTCCAGCACTAACAAGTAAACCTTCTCCTGAAGAGACAGATAGCTGTCTGTAGAACATGTACTCTAATTTTCATAAATGCTTCTTAATAATCTTTTGTTCACAGTGTGGAGGCATTATGTTTTTAGGGCATCCATTTGTTTCTTGGTATCTTGTCATTGTGATAGTGAAGATAAACTTTATTATTCATATTGTAATCTGCAGCAAATCTGATAAAATCTATCTAAACAAAGTTGAGGTCAGAGCAATGAATATTTCCTTCAGTTTTATTACTGTTTGTCGTACATATGATGCTGCATACATGTTTGTGTTCAGAAAACGTAATTCATTATATGAGTCAAGGTCAAAGAAATACCGAAAGGCGAAACGTAGCTTTTGTTTACAAGTGCCTTACGGTTTTAAACTAGATTTTAAGATATTTCAGGCGTTTCAGGCATACAAATAGTTGGCATGGTTAGACCTGGGTCAACATTCATTATAGTAACTTCAACTCAACACTGTTCACTACTAGTAGTGAAGTACATAGTACCTCAATTATTATGTGACTTGCATATGTGAATTTAAATCTCTTGTGATGTAAATGTAGACATTACCTAACCAAGGTTTAAAAAAACGATATGAAAATTCATCCTTTGGCCCTGTGAAAAAAGAAAGCACAACAGATGGTTAGTGTATAAATGAAGTCAAATAAATGATGGCAGATTAATTAAAAAGTATAGCACAAGCGGTTACACAAAATATTATTTTTAGATACTTCAGATGCATTCTTGACTGATATTTATACTGTAAATGATACTCTGATATCCCTTTTGTAGTGAACCAGCTGTGTCTTCTTTAAATTTAAGACTATTAGTTAACAAATACTTGATGAGGATTTTATACCAGAGAAAGATAAATTGTCACTTGTCATTTATAATTGTCCATAATATAACTTGTCCATAATATCGTCAAAAGATTTAGAGAATCTGGACAAATCTCTGCAAGTAAGCTGCAAGGCCAAAAACCAACACTGAATGCCTGTAACCTTCGATCCTTGATTTAAAAACTGACATCGTTCTGTAACCGATATTACCACATGGGCTCATAAACACTTCTGCCGGAACACGATAGCACAATTTCCACATCTGCAGCAAGTTTCTAACCAATGCTTTACATTCTTTATTCGTTTTTCATTTTGTTCTAGTTAGCGCATGCTGACAAATGATCAATTAATATTCATTTCAGTTTATAATTCTGAAATTATTTAATCATATTAACATAGTTTTTTTTACAATTTACTTCAGAAATGAGTTACAGTGGGGATTTGGGAAATGTAATATTCTCTGCTGAACAAACTAGTGTACAATTAAAAAAATCTATGAAAATGCCTGAATACATCTATCTCTCCTCCACTGCACTTCGTAGACCTGTTTTTCTCTCACCTCACAGAATGAACCTGATTTAATCCCCAGGTGGGGTGACATTTGATATTTCCGTGGAGTGTTTTTATGTTCTCCCTGTGTTGGTGTGGATTTAAACCGGGTACTCCAGTTTTTCCCACATTCAAACGCCAAATAGGAGATGCTAAAATGGATCGGTTCGAAGCCTAAAGGTGTGAACACTGCATCAGAGAAGGCATGCGGTGTAAATATGTGCCAGATCAGCAATGCGAGTGACTCGCTGTTAATCTTTTGTTACTATGATCTTTGAGCACTTGTCCTAAATAGCTTGCACTCCTTTCTGTGAGTCAGAAAACATCATATGGTTGCTTCAATGCCAATGCAATATTAAATTAATAAATTACCGACGTAGTTTCTATATATTTCAAAACATTTTGAATCATTTTTATTTATTTGTTAATTTATTTTGTTTGTTCATTTTATAAAAATTAGTAATTAATAAAGAATTAAAAGTTTATATGGCACGACTGACATAAATAATCATTTTTAATCAATCCAAATACAAATAATATGCATCACTCATATTTACTATCCCTCAACCAATCTACAAAAAACCTATAATACAATTTGTGAAAATGTTATGCAGATTTGTTTTGCACCTGTTGTCTGCAGAATGGGCTTGGCATAGGATGGGTGATGGACAAAAAGCTGTAAATAATCTGGGCTAAATTGCAATGGAAAAGCAAAGGGGTACTGTTCTCTCCATTTGGTTAACTTGTCCCAATCTGTTTCATCATGCTTAAACTGCAAAAAAAAAAACAAGTTTAATTTTAAACATACATTAATGCGACGAAATCATCTTTGCAGTTAACTGCTTCTTTTAGGTCTCTTGTAAATATTCATATATTTGAACTGTAATCTATCTCTCTGTTTGCCTGTCTGTCTGTCTGTTTGTCTGTCACAGTCTTCTATTGCTGGAACTTCCATCCTACTTCAGACAATACTGTCAGTGCAGCATCTTCTTGGTTGAAGAGAAAAGTGTTTTCTGAAGGCACTAAAGCAATCCTTCAATAGTTCAAGCATGGGCTCGACAAGAGTCCTAGTGTGCATATGTGTCTGATTCAAGTTTAAAGCTTTATTGTCATATGAACAGTAAATAAATGTGATTCCGTGTACAATGAAATTCCACACTGGATGTCATAATATAAGAATAGAAATATAATAAATAAAAATAAAAGAATATAAATACTCAGAAGCTATGTACATGCCTGATTTTTTGTTTTTGCATGCACATCTGGTGTATATCCCTCTGAAAACGCCAAATGTCACAAGCTATATTCCACTTATACAGAGACAAGTTAAGAAAATATCAGGAATCACAAGTGGCAAGTTTTCTACATGCACAAATTTTGAAAATTCCTCTTGACCTCTTGTAAATTATGGGAAATCGGTTCTAGTCGTTTGAGTATCTGGCTTTGAGAGACATTTTATTGAAATATACTGTATCTTATGTCTATGCAGACTTTAGCTCCTAAAAAGTTCCCATCATTATAAATGTATAACTTTTCGCTTGGATGTTAGCGTCCTGGACAGTTAATGTTCATTTCTTATATTCTTTCAGGATTTTAAAAAATCTAGGATTATATCAAGCCATGACTGAGACATAACTCTGTTAATAGGCTGTAAGAATCCCTGTCTGGAATCTATGTCAACATATTTGTTGATAGCAGTAATTTAACTGACAAAGGGTTGTATTCATTTCCCTGAAACAAGAGAATTGTGTAAGGGATTAGGTTCTGTAATGGTATTAGTCCAAATGTATGACCTTTCGATTCGCAGACCATCCAGTTGAAGTGAATGATTATGTAATGCAATTTACATTATAACACTACTTAAACTATAGTCAAACAACTATGTTGACATCCGTTTTTAATTTTTACTAAATCATTGCTTTTGGTTTAAACCAGTGGTTAACATCTGCGTCCTCTGGAGAGCCCAAAAAGGCAGTTAATGACTTTTTCCCCATGCAAACACAGCATATTTCAGGTAAGCATGCAGTGACTCGAATAATCACTTCCACCTGCTATCAATTTAGCAGATTAACTGCTTGGTTTGCCTATTTAAAGAGCAGGTTGGAACCAAGTCACTGTGGGCTAACAACTTTACCACATCAGAGGCAATATTCAATGGAATTATGCTATGAACATGTTTATTGCTAAGTCATTTGATTAGGCACTGCAATAAGTGGTCTTATTTTTCAGTTTGATCCCTGCTAACTGAATTAGAAACTCTGTCTCATGTTGCTCATGTGTTTTGGACTATCTGTCTTGTATTTGTCTCCCTACAATCCGTGCTTGACATTTTAGGTGTGCGCAACATTAAATATATAAACTGCTTTTGTCTCCAAACCACTGTTACCCCAAGATTTACCAAAAGCCCCCAAAGATTTTTCCGATTCTAAAGTAAAAAAAATATATAAATAAACATAAAAAATTTAATTGATTGAAATGTTCAAATGTTCAAACATGACGATTTATGATGATATGCATGATGGATATGATGATATGCAAATTCTATACAAACCATATTCAACTGGTTACACTACTAAGACAAGATATTTAATGTGCAGATGGATAAATGTCAATGTTTTTTGTCAGTATTTACTTATTTTAAATTTGAAAAGAGTTGGTAGAGGGACATTTTTACCACTGTGTTACATCATTTTGGAACTGAGCACACTAACTGTTCAAGGTTTGTAGGTGGAATTTTTTCCCATTTTTGCTTGATGCACAACTACAGTTGCTCAACATTCCGAGGTCTCTCTTGTCGTATTTTGCACTACATATTGCACCACAAATATTCAATGGGAGACTGAACCGCAGGCAGGACAGTCTAGTACCCGCACTCTTATTACAAAGCCACTCTATTGTAACACGTGTAAAATTGATTGGATGGCTTTATATATTGCCCCAAAACCTTAAATATCTTGTCTTTGTAGTGTATTCAATTAAATATGGGTTAAAGAGATTTGCAAATCATCATATTCTGTTTTTTATTTATGTTTTATGCAACGTCCAAACTTGCATGATTGTAGATGTTGGGTTGGCTTCAATTCAATTCATTTATTTTATTTATAAAGCACTTTTAACAATGGACAATTTTCCAAAGCAGCTTTACAGAAAAGTTTTATCCCAGATGAGCAAGCCGGTGGCGACGGTTGCAAGGAAAAACTCCCTAAAAAACCTTTAGAGGATGGGCTAAATGGATAAAGTAGAGGGCTGGGGACCAAGAGATCACTGGTTCGATTCTCACTCTAGTCAATGCATGGCTGAAATGCCGTTAAGCAAGGCACCCAAACCGCAACTGCTCTCTATGTGCCTCAGAGGGGCATCACACTTCTCCGGGTGTTTACACATGGATGGGTTAATCACAAATAAATAAATAAAAATAAAAAATGTACAGTAATAAACAAAATTTAGCTCATTGGCTAGGATCAGAACCCTTGAAATAATGCTCTGGTCAATTGTAATATTAATAAAGTTTTACTGAGAACTAAAACGTAAAACTGCTGCTTGTAAACTTTGTGTCTGCCTCTGCCAAAGTGGCATAAAGGTTTTAGTTTGACCCATAAAAATTGAAGAAATGCCAGAATTTGTGTTTAGATGTTATATCAAAAAGTAAAACTAAGTGGCAGTGAATAAATGTTCACAGATGTAAAAATATTAACATTTTAATGTAATATAAAATAGTGGTGTGGCATCACAGTAAGAAGATCGCCGGTTCGAGCCCCAGATGGGGCGACTCTGGAAAATTCTATTTGGAGTTTGCATGTTCTCCCCGTGTTTACGCGGGTTTCTTTGGGTACTCAGGGTTTCTCGCACATTTTGAAGACGTTATAATAAAAAAAATCTATAATAAAATGTAAATCATTATTCTTTTTATATGATTACACATGATTGTAATATATATATTATTATTATAAATTATAATAATTTTTATTAGTTAAATAAAACTATTTAATAATGTTAATATATTAACTTAACAAATCTTTGCACAACACAGGTGGCATATTGAATATATTATATGTAATTAAATGTAGAATTGCAAGTAATGCAGGTTTTATGACAAATATTGGTCAGTCTCTGTAAATTGGACTTCAGACAATGTTTTAAATGAAAATGTGTCAGTAACTATCATGTATTGATCATATAAGGTTATCTCAAATGGCTTTCATGAATAGTTCATATCACTGCTGTAAATAATAAATCAAAGGGTGATGTTTAAAATGTTTGGCTCCGCCCATGGGTTTAACCCCGGATGTTTAAAATATCTCTCTCCAACTAAATATATATGCCAAAATGTCGTTAATTTACATTATATTCTCTGATACATGTTATAATCACTCGTACCTCTGTAACGTGTCCGAGAAGCCAGTGACCAGGAGGACCAGGAAACTCTTCTAATGCACGCATCCACCGCTTTCTCTTTATCGACCATTTAATCAGTAGCGCTGAAATGTATATTACACACACGACCGTGAAAACTTGATAGAGCGCAAATCCTTCCAAATTAAACGGAGTTAATTTTCTGAAAAGCCTGTAGAGCTCCATGTTTACCACCGTATTCTATCAAGTACTGCTGTGCTTAAAGTGAAAGCAGAAGACCCACACATAAAGAGGAAGGAAGGGAGAGAAGGAAGGAGGGAGGGTGAGAGAGAGAGAGAGAGACTTTTTCATCTTTCGATCATTTATTTTCAAGTCACAAATGAAATCAGCACGACTTTAATCTTATAGATAAATAAAAACATAAAATAAGGATCAGTAGAAAGGATGTCAATAATTAATTTAAAATGGTACAGAGGTAAAAAATCTAATATAAAACTGAGTTGTTGTTCTTTTATAGAGCAGAGAGCTTCCTCACAGCACCACACCATCTTAAAGTCCCCATAGTTTTGTAGAAATTAAAATCAACCCAAATTCTAGTCTGTGTTTGTCTATACTCTGTTCTTTTTGCTCACGTATACTGCCATCTTGGCCTGACCAATGATAAAATTGATTAGCTGCCATTTGAATCTGTCCCTCCTGACGTATTTGAAACAAAAAAATGAACATCTGTTCAGTAAAATCAATGTTAAAAAGCCATAAAATGTGTAAAAAAGAAAAGACTACCTGTAACCTGGAGCAGTCGATAAATGCATGAAATACTGTTTCTCTCTGTAAACAGTACAGACACTTATATGTCACGTCAGGATTTATAATAGAAATAAAGGCATTCACAGAAACAATACCATGTAAAATTCTCCATGGTAGATCAGCTGTTCTTTTGGTTAACGGTGCTTTGTATAGTGCCCTCCACTTTTTAAAATGACTATTAAAACCTTGAACACTTCTCCATGGGGTGTCCACCCTTCCATTCAGTTTATTTTTATTTAAAACTTTCACACATGCTCTGTATAAGAGCTTACCTGATACTGTACTTAAGTTTATTACTCCTTCACCCCTGAACTGTAGCAGGGGACCCCATGCCCATCTAGGTTAGGAGCAATGCCCAGCTGGGGATAGGCTTTCTCCTCCACAGAAGTCAACGTTTTTTAAAATGTCAATTAAAACACTAATGTCTGTCTGCGAAGCTACTGCCACAACCAGATCATCGGCATATGCAGGCAGGCAGAGAGGGGCACTGCAGTGAGGTAAAACAAAACCAGAGAGCTGATCTCTTAGTTTACATAAAAGAGGTTTAATAGCTAGGCTATATAACATGTCTGACAGCAAACAACCTTGTTGAATACACTTTAAACGGGGCACATTAAACCACAATCTGCAGCATCCTCTGAGAGCCTTAGATGTTTATCACTGGGGCCTCTGACCTGTTGCTGCTGTAGAGATTTGAAAGGAAGCTAACTGTGTGCTTGCGAATTTCAGCGGGTTTGGAGATGAGATCCCCTGATTCTGTTCGCAAAGCATGTATAAATCTTTTCTGTCCATATTTTTGTTCAGGATTAAAGAAGAACTTAAGACGTCAACGGACCCGCATCCCCTGTGCTGTAATGTCCAAAAGGTCATTAAATATTTTGTTCATTTTCTTTTTGAAAACTTCAATATGCCCTCGATTTCCTCTGGCCTCCAAACACTGAAGTTCCACTACTTATATCTTCAGAGCTTCCAGAGATCTGATAATGTCCCTTGTGAAGTTCACAGTGTACTGTTGAAAGAATATTTGTGTTTTTGAGACATCCCACCATTGTTGTAAAGAACTAAAACACATTTTCTCTGATTTAAAAGTATTTCTAAAAACATATAAAAGACTATAAATTAGTGTCCTCTAAAAGTGCAGTATTAAAATGCCAATAAGCGCTCTTGGGTTTTAAATTGTTCTTAAACACATAACCATGCTAGAACAATAAAACATTTTGTAAAAAGAGTCAACTGCTATTAAAAAGTGTAAAAAACAGTCTAATCTTGCCAAAGAGAGCCATAGTGTAAACCCACGTGTACTGTCTTTGTTGTCTTTTTAGCATTTGCCACATATCACGTAACTCGTGAGCTTCGGTCATCTTCCGCAGGCGCTTACAGGAGGATAGATGAGGTTCTATTCCTATCTATGATATCAGCGGTGCAAATAAAATCTCTACCAAAAGTTAAAACTTCATCAGTGTTGCAGCCAGCAATATCATCATTTATTTATATAAAAACATTGTTCTCTCCACTGTATTTGTGGGAGCATACACACAGATAAAAACTAAAACCTCATTCTTATTAAATGTTTGTACTTTTTATAGCCTTCCATTTAAAAAAAATTTGACCTGTAGCATCACATCAGTACACTTCTGTTTACAAGCTCATACAGCTGTGCTCAAGTTGCGATCTCTAGCACTGTTATTATTTAGGCTCGAAACTTGGATCCCACTCATAACAAATTAGTGTGTATAAAAAAATCTATATATAAATAAATACTGCACCAGGATAAAATATACTAGACATCGTTGACGCTAGTGATTTTTGATAGTCTAACTTCTCAAATGCTCCCTCTGTTGTAAAATATTTAATATCATGGACCAGTTGATTAAGTTCAGGGAAATAATCCTCTAGGACCAAATTTTTCTGGTGATTGGTTCTACTTAAAAACCTTTCGATACCTTCAGGAGAATAAACAACTTTTCTTCTGGTTTTTCCTGAGAAGTAAACTTTAACACATAATCAGAAACATCATCATCACAGTCTGGCTCAACCCCTGTATCTCTTTTGGCCTGTTTATCAATTTTAGCTTTAGGTGTCTTTTTTTTCCTTTTATTTGTCTGTACCTTAAAGGAGGAATCATCTTCTATTTCCATGTTGCCCTCGTCCCACTGTACCACTGTGGTGAACCGTGTCTCTGAGCAGGGGCTCTGCACCCTTGAATCCGACTCCATCATTGCTGGAACTCCAGCACCACTTTGGTGTCCACTATACCGGGTCCCGATGAGTTGGAATTCTGGTTCCCGATGAGTTGGAATTCCCCAGGTCCGGTTCAGCCGAGCAGGGCTTCTCCAGGTCATGTTTTGTCTCAGTGGGCATCTCTGAGTTTAGCTCCACCAAGCAGGGCCTCTAAAGGACCAGGGAAGGTGTGCTTCCGGGGATAGGAAAACTCCGGTGGGCTCCCGAGCAACAGATTGTGCTTGGGACACACTCTCAATCGGATCTGATGCAACAGGAACTCCAGGGCCTTCAGCAGTAGGCCGAGCTGCGGCTGCAGGGGTCACAGCGGGAAGACCGATTGGTAACAGGTCATTAACATGACTGGGTATAAAAAAGAGCATCTTGGAGTGGTGATAGTGGAATGATATCAGAAGGTAAAAAATTAACAGTAAAAAATTGCAAGAGTTTAAACAAATCATTATCTATAGTGCATAATATAAAAGTATCCAGATAATCTGGAAGAATGTACGTAAGGGTCAAGGGTGGAAAACCATACTGGATGCTCGTGATCTTCAGGCCCTTAGACGGCACTGCATCACATACAGGCATGCTGTATTGGAAATCACAAAATGGGCTCAGGAATGTTTCCAGAGAACATTATATGTGAACACAATTCACAGTGCCATCCGCCATTGCCAATTAAAACTCTATACTTCAAAGTAGAAGCCGTATCTAAACAAGATCCAGAAGCGCATCTTCTATAGGCCAAGGCTCATTTAAAATAGACTGTGACAAAGTGGAAAATTGTTATGTTGTCAGACACATCAAAATTTGAAGTTCTTTCTAGAAATTAAGGGACGGTGTGTCATTTGGACTAAAGAGAAGGATGACCCAAGTTGTTATCAGGGCTCAGTTCAGAAGCCTGCATCTCTGATGGCATGTGTTTGCATTAGTGCATGTGGCATGGACGGCTTACACATCTGAAAGGACATAATCAAGCCTGAAAGGTATATACAGGTTCTAGAGCAACATATGCTCCCATCCAGACGAAGTTTATTTCAGGTGAAGACCTTGTATTTTCCAACATGACAATGCCAACCACATACTGCATCAGTTGCAGCATAAAAAACCCTAAAAAAACCTGAAAGTTGAACAAATAGAATCCTACATTAGACAAGAATGGGTTAACATTCCTATCTTTCAAATTGAGCAACTTATCTCCTCAGTCCCCAGACCTTTACAGACTGTTGTAAAGAGATAAATAGAAGTCTCACAGTGGTAAACATTGCCTTGTCCTAACTTTTTTGAAATATGTTGTTGTCACGAAATTCAAAATCACTTCATTTTTCTCATTAAGTGATATTTTTTTTCAGTTTAAACATTTTATATGTCATCTATGTTCGATTCTGAATAAAATATGGTATTTTTGAAACTTCCACATCATTGCATTCTATTTTTATTTACAATTTCTACTTTGTCCCAACTGTTTTGGAATTTAAAGTGAAAGTGATACATTTTTGCCACTATGTTCGCACATAGCGGAATTGGTCCTCTGCATTTAATCCATCCGTGCAGTGAAACACACAAATACACACACACACAGGTGAAGTAAGCACACATGCCCGGAGCAGTGAGCAGCCATCACAGCGCCCAGGGAGCAACTAGGACTTAGGTGCCTTGCCCAAGGGCACTTCAGCCATGACTTGTCGCTACTTGGAATCGAACCAGGGACTTTCCAGTCGCAAGGCTGGTTCCTTAACCACAAGCCTCCGACTGCCGTGTAAACCTCTCTTCTGACTAAGCTTTATTATTTTCCAATATGACATCCATTTCGACTACGTATTCCAACACTTGTGCTTCTGCGTCAACGGCTTCAGCTGAAACTGTTGGCACGTTCAGCTCTGTATGGAATCTGGCTGATTCCAACTCATTTGAAACATCTCTTGTTTTTATTTCTACTTCTCTATTAGACTTTTCACGTTTTAATGTATCCTCCTTGATAGTGTATGAAGCTTTAACTCTGGAATGATGCTGATGTGGCATTGCTCTTTGTGCTGGACACAGACGACTTGTTGCTGATTGCCCTGTTGCACACTTTCAAACATGCAGTAATGTTCTCCGCAGGGTAATCAATCACATTAAACACTATATAAATATGTAAATATTCTAAATAAAGCAATTCCAGAATGTTACCTTGTGTTACTGTACATATGCTAACAACAGATATAATCTCAACGTTTTTAAACAATGATGTCTTTAAATGTTTTTAAATTCTTTTTCAATCACATTTTAATGAATTTATTTTAAAGCAACATCACACAGAATCACAATAAACCTTTTTTTATAGGTAACACATTAGCATGTGAAAGGAGTTATTATAGAAAATCTCCTGCACTGCCTTTGTTTGTCTGAGGTTGTGTAGTATCAACTGATACAAGATGGCTCTTTACAAACACTTAAATAGTAGACTATGGCAAGTGTGTGTGCATCAAAAGCTCAAGGTTGGGTTTTCAGGGAGATGAGGTATGGAGTGGGCACGGCATCTGTGTATCTGTCTTAGAAAGTAGAAAGGACAGTGGACAGATGGAGAGGAAAAAAGGAACTACTATATCATTTTGTGGACTTTTCAAGGCTCCATTAGCTTTTAGCACAAGCCTTAGATGTGTTTATTGCTTTTGTTTGTTTGTTTGTTTGTTTGTTTGTTTGAGTTACTTGTTTGGTTTACATGACACTTCAGAGCCACACCACTGATATGTATAGGATGGTACTGTCCTATTTCGGTTGTAGAAGCTGCTAAAGTGTAACTGAACAAGTAAATGGTGCATACTATTGAATAGTGAGGCTTAATATGTTACTGCTATGAAATTATTGTGAACACTTCAGCCATTCCAACAATGGACTGTTGACAATGAAATGCTAATGCTTTTAAAATGCTTTGTTGATTTTAGAGGTTAGAGGAGAATGTGCAGACTGGTTTGAGATGATAGAAAGGCAACAGTAACTCAAATAACCACTCGTTACAATCAAGCAATGCAGAATGCCATCTCTGTTGGAAGTTTGCCATGAAGAATTAAAGCAGTTTTAAGCAGTTTTGCTAGCAAGGTGTACCTAATAAAGTGGCTAGTGATAGTGTATATACAGGGGTTAGATAATGAAACTGAAACACCTGTTATTTTAGTGTGGGAGGGTTCATGGCTAAATTGGACAAGCCTGGTGTCCAATCTTCATTAATTGCACATTGCACCAGT
>JAOUQV010000040.1:11729219-11743237 GCA_028565295.1 Aspidoras spilotus
AACACTTTAGTGAATTATCAGTAAAAAATGTATATTTACTATGACATTTAATGATATATTAAATATTTATTATAAATCCTTTCAGCATTCTTTACAGTTGATACAATCTAACTCTTGTTCAATTTTATGCTTTTTTGGCACAGACAGACAAGAATAAGAGAAATAATATAAAAGATATAGAAGCGACTGCAGTCAAAGCTTTTAATCACATTAATATTTTTCTTGTTTGGAATAAGAAAGAAATTACAGAATGCATGCACAAACACATACTCACACACATACACACACAAACAAACACACACAGGTGATCAGCAAACAGTTTTTAATAGGCTTAAGCAAATGCATGGTCTAAGTCAATAATAAATGTATAAACTTATAAAAAAAATGAAACATAAATACATAAGTGGATACACAACAAATTAAAATCAGTATCAACAAACATAGTATTCTGGTGAATTCGTGGACTTATGTTAGGTTTTTTAATTCTTTGCTGTCGCCTTTGTGAGGTCTGTAGTTCAGAGGACATTACAATATCTGTCAGTGGAACATAGTGTAGCTGGATTACTCACAGGATGAGGCAGAAATTAACATAAATCTGAATTCAGTAGTGTTTTTTTACATTCAAATGCCTGCAAATTATGGACACATAGGCTTTTCATGATTCAAGCGCACTGACATTTGTTTATTATTTAATTATGTTATTTTAGCATCAATGGCCATTTCATGATAAGATCAATGGTACATTGAGAACTTTTATATTACACAAGGTTAAATAAATATTATTTACAACGCCTATTACAATGACACTGGGACATTGTATAAACATAAATAAAAACAGAATACAATTATATGAAATTCTTTTCAGCCCATATGCAACTGAATACACTACAAAGACATGATATTTAATGTTTTTTTGCAAATATTCACTTATATTGAATTTGATGCCTGCATCACATTTCAAAAGACTTGGGACAGGTATAAGAAAAGACTGGGAAAGTTGAGAAATGCTCAAAACACCTGTTTGGAACATTCCACATGTGAATAGGTTAATTGGAAACAGGTTATTGTCATGATTGGGCATAAAGGGAGCATCCTTGAAAGGCTGGGGTGAGGTTTACCACTTTGCGAACAACTGAGTGGACACATATTCCAATCGTTTAAAAATGACATTACTGAAAGCATAACTGCAAGGAATTTAGGAATTTCATCATCTGCAGTCCATATCATCAAAGAATTCAGAAAATCTGGAGAAATCTCTGAAAGTAAGCGGTTTCTTTGATCTCTCAGACGGCACTGCATTAAAACCGACATGATTCTGTAATCGATATTACTATATGGGCACAGGAACACTTCAGAAAACCACTGTCAATTAATACAGTTCATTAATACATTTTGTCAAAATGTCCAAATACCTAGGATGTAACATATAGCAAATATGCTACACATTATATAAATGTTCAGGTACCTTTGTCTTTTATGTACTTTAGTAGTTTGTTACTGATTTGCTAATATGTACTGCACTATGTGTCATACATTTGAAAAAAATCATCCTCAGTAAAGTTTTCTACTATAAATTGCTTCATTTTCCTGTGATATATTTCTTACTTGTCACGTTACTGCACTAATATTTCAAATCAGCTGCCTCAAAAGGTTTTAGAAAGCTCTAAGATAAATACAACACTGAGACATCATCTTTCTATCTTAAAAAATGAATTTGCTTCTGTTAACACATAGCACATTCAAAATATACATAGTATTATCTTGCTTTATTTTAACAACAATTTTGCCTGTATTTTGCCTTTACTCATAACCCTTTACTATCAAATACAAAAACCCCCCAACACATAGCCACCCACACACAATTACACACAATAGCACAGAGCTGGCCACTTAAAAATGGCAGGATACATATGGAAGTGCTTAACACCCAGACTTCACTAGTGTTCCCACCCGTCTCTCTCAATGCTTTTAATAGAGTTCTGCGGTAATGTACTTGTCTAAGAGTGGTCAGTCATACGTTTTCTAAGCCTGAAATTGGGTTTAAGGGTGTGTCAAAGTTTTATTTAGAAACCTGATTCCAAAAAAGTTAGGAAACGTACATAAATAAAAATGGAATGCAATAATTTACAAATGTCAAAAACTAATATTTGTATTCAGAATAGAACATAGACAACATATCAAATGTCGAAAGTAAGAGATTTTTAAATTTCATGCCAAATATTGGGTTATTTGAAATTTTGTGACAACAACACATCTCAGAAAAGTTGGAAAAGTTAAAGGTACAAAAAGGAACAGCTAAAGGACCAATTGGCCATAGGTCATTAACATGACAGGGTATAAAAAAGAGAATCTTGGAGTGGCAGCGGCTCTCAGAAGTAAAGATGGCAAGAGGATCACCAGTCCCCCTAATTCTGTGCAGACAAATCACAGATGGTATGAGGTTGCATTAGTGCGTGTGGCATGGGCTTTGTTAAATATTTTTTTTGACAAAATCAGCTTTATTGTCAATAATGAATTATGAAAAGAACATACAGAGGGACAAAATTGTGTTATTCCCAGACCCATGCTGCAGCAAAATAGACATTAAACAAAGAAATATTAGAAATGAAATGAAGTAATGATTCACCAAACATATTAAACGCTGTGTGTATGACATGCCTGATTATGTGCAAATTGAACGAGCTTATAGAAAATTTAAAGTGATAGGTGCATAACATAAAAGTAACAAGTGCATAGTAAAGTAATGATTTTCTGTCAGAAAGATACTCTTACATTTGACTCAAGAATACTTTGGTAGGTAGATGACTCACTGACTCAAAGATGCCCAGTACCTTGGCTCTACAATTATATGAAATCATCACCCTTCCAACAGTCGGTGTGAGGCGGTTTAATGATATGACCAAAACCAAACACCGGTTACTGTGATGTGGCATACATCTCTACTTTTGTTTCTTCTGTTTAAGAGACATTCATCCAGAAGCCTTGCGGTTCAGCTACAACTTTGCAAATGTACTGTAAGTCATGCCTTCTTTTTATTTGTTGTTTGTTGTTCATTTGAAGTTCGATTTAACTAATTTATTTTTTTTTACAATATATTTATTGTCCTTATATATAAATCAATACAAATAAACAAGGGTGTATTTAATTTTCACATGACTGTATCCAATAGACACATATCCAATATTCAAACTATTAATAACAAGCAAATCAACATTTGTCAAACTTAAATGTATACATTCTGCCAATGCAGTTCGTCCAACATGGTGTGGTTTTGTTTCAGCATCAAGAAATTAGTTTTTAGCCACTTGCACTAGATGGTATTAACTGAATACAGAGGTTACTTTTGTTCCTAGACATACATCCATCAAGCTGATCCAAGGCCAACAATTTTCTATCCAATCTGATTTAGCATCTCTATAACATCATTAAACTGTCCCTCAGGTTTTAATGTTAGCAAATCACAAAAATATGCAAAAAACTATTCTCGATTGAGAGCGCTGCACCATGCGTTGCCCAAATCAGGATTTTTTTAATATTGGGAACAGTTTAGTGATGTTATAGAGATGCTAAATCAGATTGAATAGGATGATTCTTGTTCTTGGACATACATACAACAAGCTGATCCAGGACCAACAATTATCCTATCCAATCAAATTTAGCATCTCTATAAGATCTCTAAACTATTCCCGATATTAACCCAAATCCTGATTTGGGCAAAGCTGGTGCAGCGTTCTCAATCGAGAATAGCTTTCTCAATATTTTTTTGGTTTGCTAACATTAAAACCCTTTAACCTAAGCTATCCATAACCATTAATAACCCTAAAACCTGAATGTGCAACGTTTGTTTCCAGTTCACATCCATTAGTCACAGATGACACTGTGCCTGAATGGTCAGGTTTTGTAGTTATTTTATAAAAAGATGCTAAATCTGATTGGATAGAATAGCGGATGGTTCTGGATCAGATGGATATATATAGTTCCAGAAACAAAGTGCTACCCAAGGAAATCTGATCATCCTGCAGGAAGAATCACCTTCCCTGATGCAATGTCCTCTCTTTGCAGCTTTCCAAAAGGATTATAAATTCAAAAAAGTCATTGTTGTTTTTTGTTTTAATAAAGTTCTGTAAAAATCAATAGAGAAGCTGAGGTACAGTGTTTCTACTATTTACAATTGTGCCCTCTAAGCGGTTCATTTTAATGGTTCATGATGGTAGGTTCACATTCGTTTATCTGCCTGTACTCAACTTGTACCTTGACATGCATATTACTTGTTTCAGTAGGCAGATTTAGAATGATATCATTTAATCAGCGTCTAATCAGTGTCTTTAATGCAGATATTCATTCCTTCACTAGAACACACCAAGTCATAAAAATGTGTGTCTGTGTATTTATTCATAAATGTATTGTACCTATATGCAGGTATTCTGTGTGCACAAAATGAGCAGTCATCCAGGTGTTGGTAATGGTATGTAGGACCATTTTAGTTCAGTTCAGTACAGGTTTTGTGGAAGAATGGTTACAGTAACAAAAGCTTTTCCTGTACCAGTGGTCTAAACAATGCTAATGGTGATAGAGGCTTGTGAGTGTGGTGATGCGGTATGGCGAACACTATAATTAGTGTCAGCTCTCTCACAGGGGTGTGTGAAGCCAAGGTGCATATTAAGAAAAATGACACAGGGAATGAGTGAGACAAAGAAAATATAACTGTCATTCACTCTTACAGCAAACACACTAAACTGCACAGAAATCGTAACACTTATGGTATGAGGATGTCCAAGCATAAAAAACACACAGCTTATACAACTGAGCAAACCCTGACTCTGATGTAAACCTTTTTTCAGTCTTTCAGTCATAAATCCTATGTAAAATGTGAAAATTACTTTCAACATACATAGAGTAGTATAAGATCTACTATTTAATAAGCTAGCAGATTATTATACAATAGTGAAGATTTATGTTTAATATTATGACTACTGTCTTATATAAAGTTCAGATGATTTTTACAAGGAATATATTAGGATTAAGCATGTTCAAGTAACTGATTATATATTTAGCATGCTTGGTCATACTTTATGATGACCCCATTCAAAAGTTGTATTCCTCTTTAATTTTTAACCTTTTATAGCTTTTTAAGTATTAAGTGATTTCTTGCTATTAGATATTAGATAGATGCTATTCCCTTTGTGAGCATTTATTAGCTTATATTATGTCAAGAATCTACCTTACAAGTGAGCTACCTTACAAATCCAATTCCATGTCTAGGTTGGGACATTGTGTAAAGCAAATAAAAAACTAAAACAAAAAAAACTTTCCAACTCATATTAAATAAATACACTGCAAAGACCAGATAATACCAGTTGCTAAATGATTATGATGTTTAAATTAATAAACTTAGATAAATCTCTAATGGTATAGGGGTTTTTTGTGCTCATGGCATGGTTAACTTGCATATTTGTGAAGGTGCCATTTTTTCGGAAAGGTACATACAGTTTTTGAGCAGCATAGGCTGCCATAAAAGCGGCATCTTTATTTCGGGATGTCCCTGCTTATTTTAGCAAGAAAATAGCTAGACACATTCAGTGCGGGAATTAGACTGCAGTCCAGACCTGTCTCCTTTTAAAATGTGGCACACTATGAAGTGCAATATATGACAACGGAGCCCCCATACCCTCAGCAACTGAAGTTGTACATCAAGCAAGAATGGGTAAGAAATCCATCTACAAAGCTTCAAGAATTAGTGTCCTCAGTTTCTAAAAGCTTATTAAATGTTGATAAAATGAAAGGTGATTTAACACAGTAGTAAACATGCCCCTGTCCTCATGTTTATCAGTCTGAACATTACATATTTGTCTTTACATATCTTGTCTTACATAGTGTATTCAATTTAATATGGTTGAAAAGCATTTGCAAATTATCATATTCTGTTTTTATTTGTCTTATACAGCTTTTCAACTTCATTGAATTTGGGGTTGTATTATATTATTTTTATTATTATTATTATCATTAATATTGATTATAAAATGTGAATGACAGATGGACAGAACCTTACAGAAAATGAATGAACAGCACTGTGAAATAATCATAATTCATACAGTAATGCTATGAATGTTTTTACAACAGACATTTGTTAAAATGTCTAATTGGGGTATAGTAAGAGAAACATTAAAGAAAATGTGTAAATTGTATTAATATAGCAGATGGTTTTAGAACACTAGTAAATGGTTTTCTAAATGTGTAATAGGGTTCTTGGCCCTTTTAAATATCTAAATATATGTTCGCAAACCAGCCATTAGAAAGCACAAGCCAGTGTTTTTCTAGTGCCAGTCCCAAGCACGGGTAAATGGCAAGGGTTGCATCAGTAGAGGCATCCGGTGTAAAACATATGCCAAAACTAAAAACGGGGTCCGGGTTAACAACGACCGCCGCCAGCACAGGTGGCAAACAGGGTACTGGCAGAAATTAGGCTACTGTTTGCCAAAGACGATGAGGAGGGAATTGTGTGAGGAGACAGAGAGAGAACAGGAAAGTCAAACGCGTAGGACTGATGGTAGCAACAGTGAATGTAAGGACGATGACAGGGAAAGTTAGAGAACTGGCTGACATGATGGAGAGAAGAAAGGTGGATATTTTGTGTGTGCAGGAGACAAAGTGAAGGAGTAGCAAGGGTCAAAGCATTTGTGCAGGTTTTAAACTGTCCTATCATGGTGTAGATAGAAAGAGAAATTAAGTTGGTGTGGTCCTGAAGGAGGACTACGCAAAGATTGTTGTTGAGGTGAAAAGGGTGTCAGATAGGGTGATAAGTTTGAATATAGAAATTAGAGTGTTAATGGTGAATGTTGTTAGTGAAAGTGATACATTTTTGCCACTGTGTTCGCACACAGTGGAATTGGTCCTCTGCACTTAACCCATCCGTGCAGTGAAACACACAAATACACACACACTGGTGAAGTGAGCACTTGTGCCCGGAGCAGTGAGCAGCCATCACAGTGCCCGGGGAGCAACTGGGGGTTAGGTGCCTTGCCCAAGGTCACTTCAGCCATGACTTGTCGCTACTTGGAAGTCAGCGGCTATGCACCACAATGTGGCTGGGAGTTGGAGGAGAAAGAGAGATTCTGGAGGAAGCTAGATGAAGTAGTAGAGAGCATTCCCAGAGAGGAGAGAGTGGTGATTGGTGCAGATTTCAATGGATTTGTTGGTGAAGGAAACAAAGGAGGCTTTAAGGCCACCACCATCATCCCTGTGCCGAAGAAGTCTCCTGTGACCTGCCTCCTGATTATCGCCCTGTCGCATGCACACCCATCATTAGCAAGTGCTTCGAGAGGCTCGTCATAAGGCACATCAAGACCCTGCTACCCCTACTCTGGACCCCCTGCACTTTGCGTATCGTCCCAACAGCTTTAAAAAGGATTAAGGAAAAAGCAATCTGACCTGATGACATACCCGTGGAGGTATGGAAATGTATAGGAAAGATGGGAGTGTTGTTTTGGACTAGAATGTTTAATGAGATTTTTGAGAGTGAATTAATGCCTGAGGAATGAAGGGAAAGTGTACTTGTACCAATTTATAAAAACACAGGTGATGTGCAGAGTTGTAGCAATTACAGGGGCATAAGGTTAATGAGTGACACAATGAAAATTTGGGAGAGAGTTGCTGAAGCTAGGCTTAAAAAATCAGTGACTGTATGTGAGCAACAGCATGGTTTCATGCCAAGAAAGAGCAACACTGTGTCTTCGTGGATTTAGAGAAAGCTTATAATAGGGTGCCAAGAGGGGAACTGTGATGCTGTATGAGGAATTCTGGAGTAGCTGAAAAGTACGTTAGATTGGTGCAGAGCATGTATAGTGACAGATAGCTTTAAGGTAAAGGTGGGACTGCATCAAGGATCAGCTTTGAGCCCATTCTTGTTTGCTCTGGTTATGGACAGGAATCACCATGGACTATGATCTTTGAAGATGACATCGTTATCTGTAGTGAGAGCAGGGAAAAACTAGAAGAGAACTTGGAGAGGCGGAGGTATGCTCTGAAAAAAGACAATTCAGATACTTAGGATCAACTGTCTAAGCAGACGGGGAGTGTGAAAAATAGATAAAGAAGAGAGTACGGCAGGATGGAGTGGTTGGAAAAAAAATGAAGCAGTTGCTCCTACTGCTAGCCCAAGTTTGCTGTTGCCGCTAGGCTTGTGCCACTTGTATTAGGTACACCTTCATAGTAAAATCGTGGACCCCCTTTTGCCTTCAGAATTTTTTTTTAAAGATGGTATTCTGAATTCCTTATTTGTACTGAGTAGTTGAGTTATTGTTGACTTTCTATCATCTTGAACCAGTTTGCCTATTATCCTCTGACCTCTCACATAAACAAGGCATTTTTGTGGCACTCACTTTGATATTTTGTCCTTTTCTGACCATTTTCGGTAAATAATTCCCAGAAACTGCAATACTCAGACCACCCAATCTGGAACCAACAACCAGCAATTTTTCTTGACCACCTCTACAGGTATACCTAATAAAGTGGCCATGAATGTTTATTTTATTATATATTTGACCATAAATATCTAAATATATATTCTAAATATGCAACATAATCCTTTTAACCCTGAAGATTTCAGTATACTTAACCCAAGCATGAGAGTGAATTAGAGAGGAATAGAGAGAGCGCATGAGAAGAGGGTCGGCTTTAGGCACAGTTGGTACACAGCTGCTCCCACAGGCTTTACGGTGCTCTGATGGAAAGAAAAGAAACCAAGGGGAATGTGTGTGTCTGTAAGAGTGTGTGTCCATGTACTTTACTATTCACATATGTGCATCTCTTCACCTATGCCATTGTCTCTTTCAACTGATCTCATGTCTCCTCCCTCCCCTCTCTCTCGTCAGACAGATGTACATGAGGTTGATGTGCTGTGGCAGTGAGACAGGGTGGAGGACTGTCTGCCTGTCACTGTCTCCTTCCCCCCCTTAACACTCGCAGTTATTTCTGTTTCGCACGCAGTCTCACCCATACTCCCACACTTTTTGCCTGCTGTGTTTCCTCTGATCTTGCCCTCCATGCAGGGCGTACACACGGCTAGCCTTGCTTGACCCCCTGCTTAAGAGAGCAAGAGAGAGAGAAAAAGAAGGGGAGAGAGCAAGAGAGAAAGAGAGACAAAACTAGTCAAGAAAAAAAGAAATTAACTAAGAGAGTGTGTGGTTTGGGGGTTGTTATTAGCTTCACACATGCAGCAGTCAGGGATTTTACAGGCCTGGAATTATTTTACGCTCTGGCTTTTTACCATACCACAGGGTGGCTGGAGTCTCTAGCTCTATCTAGCTCTCCTTCTCTGTCTCTCTCTCACACACACATACATCTGTCCAGCCAGTGTGGTCAGCATAGGCAAACACAGCAGTGTCAGGTCATGAATTAACAGCTGGGTGAAAATACATAATGACACCCAAGCATTTTTTTTGGCTTTGTATATGCTTGCATGTTGGTACTGTAATTTAAATCATTTAAATACATTACCATGTATTGCCTACATGTCTAGTGTAAATTCAGCACTTGTTGCACTATGTTTCATCCCTTTATAAAATAAACCATCATTTAAACACCTGCCTTATTTCTGTCTAATACATTTGTAAGACATGTATGAGGACATCAAGAGTTTCGACACCTTGCTCTGCAGTAAGAAAGGAATGGGTTATATGTTCGCATAAATTGAAATGATGATGGCAGTTAATAAACATTCACATCAATCAGCCTTAATAATAAAAACAGTGACAGGTTAATAAAATTCATTATCTTATTACAAAGTTACCAAGGGGTGGAATGCATGTATTATTAGGAAGCAAGTGAATAATCTATTCTCAAACTCAGTGTGTGGAAAGCAAGCTGAAATGATCCGAGTGACTTTGACAGGGGGCCCAATTGTGATAGATGACTGTGTTGCCGGTATGCAGTTGTCAGTACCTGTGGTCCAAGTAAGAAAACTTGGAGAACCTATGGACAGAGACATGTGCAACCAGGGATCTAAATTTCAAAAAGTATTTGCTCACCTGCCTTGACAGAAAGAACTGTCAGGCTAGAGGGAGAAGTGATCACAAAGGTGCTTGGGATCAACTGTCCAAGGAAATGGGGAGTGTGGAAAAAGATGAAGAAGAGATTACAGGCTAAAGGAGATAGAGAAAATTGTCAGGAGTGATGTGTGACAAAATGGTTGCAGCAAAAAGGGAAGTAAAGGTTTATAAGAGAGTAGCGAGAGTAGCTGGAGGTGGCAGATGCTGAGATGGTTTGGACATGTGCAGAGAAGGGACAGTGAATATATATTGGTATGAGGATTTTAGAAATGGAGCTGGGCAGAAGGCAGAGAGGAAGGCCAAAGAGGAGATATATAGATGTGGTCAATGTAGACATGCATGTAGTTGGTGTGAAAGCAGAAGATAGTGAGGATAGAGAATGATGTAGAAAAGTCTGACCTTACAATAAAACAATACGCACATACAATATAGTGAGGTAAAGAAAGAATAGTTAATTAAAGAGATGAGTTTTTAGAGAGAAGAGATTTGAAGAGAGGGAGTGAAGAGACAGAGCAAAGAGAAGGTGGGAAAGGGTTCCACAGAGTATGTGGAACAATAATCTGCCACCCAAGGAGGACAGCCTAAATCTGGGTATAGCCAGCAGGCCAGCGTCGGAGGACCTGAATGAGTGCAGAGGTGTGTAGGTGTCACTTGGCAGGAGAGGTAGACCGCAGCAAGTCCATGAAGAACTTTAAAAGTGAGTAGTATTATTTTATACTGTATTTGTTTATGTACAGGGAGCCAGTTGAGCTGCTTCAGAACCGGAATGATGTGCTCATGTTTGCAAGTGTATGTAAGGTCCTAGCTGCAGCATTTTGAATCAGCTGTAACAGGCATATTGTCTTGTTAGGAAGACCGTAGAGCAGTGAGTTGCAATAGTCCAGCTGAGTATCAAATGCATAGACCAAAAGATCTGCTGTCTAAGATAAAATCGAAGACGAGAAATGTTACAGAGGTGGAAGTAAGCAGACTTTGTGATAGAGCAGATGTAGGGCCAAAAAGTTAGGGAAGGGTCAAATGTAACACCAAAGTTTCGAGCAGTAGCAGCAGGAGAAACAGAGTTGTTCCAAATGAGAAGGACAGGGCAGGAGAAACAGGTCAGTAAAGCTTTAGTGGTAATGTATAGAAGTTCAGTTTTATTGGTATTTGATTGAAGAAATTTTGCCTGCAGCCATCGGATGAGATCTTGAAGACACCTAGTAAAAGGCACACCCTGACGTATAGATGCATTTTTTGAAACGTGGCACCCCAGCTCTACAAAATGTTGCCTGTCAGAAAGGTAGGATATAAACCATGTTAGTGCAGGCCTTTTCTGTTCTAGTATCAACATTTTAATTTTTTCTGATGCATTTCTCTACAGCATTGTGTTATTTTTTTCAACTGCACTTGATTGCAACTTTTCTTTTCCATTCATCTTTCTTAGAAAACATTTCTGACTGTCCTCTGTCTTAGGCACCCTATGTGCTTCTGTCTTTTTCCATGTCTCTTTAGTGCAAAATCTCTGTATATTCCGATATCTCCATTTCACATAGCAAGATATTGAGAGGGCAAAATGTTCCTAAGTCAAGGATGTTCTGAATAATGCATGTTGATGTTATGCAGATGCCCTTTTCATGATGACTTTTTAGCTTTTACAGCAATTTCATATACTAAACATCTTTACCAGCTGAAAGTGTCTGAATAACAGTATGAATATCTCTACCTGCCTAAATCATATGTAAACCATATTTAAATGAAGACTGCTCTTGATGTTATTTTGTCTTTTTCACTATGGTCCACAAATGTACCTCAGCTTTTCAAATTGACAGATATCATTTGTAAGTTCCTCAACCACATTAAGTGTCTCTGGCTGAGTGGAACAATGAAACACGTACTAGTATTTGCTGAACATGGATTTACAAACCTGATTCCAAAAAAGTTGGGACAAAGTACAAACTGTAAATAAAAACACAATGCAATAATTTACAAACTGATATTATATTCACGGTAAGGAATAGAGTACACATCAAATGTTGAAAGTGAGACATTTCTCTCTTCACATCATAGATGAATGAGTACTACACATAATTGCATTCTATTTTTATTTACAATTTGTGCTTTGTCCCAGCGTTTTTGGAATTGGGTTTGTAAAAGCTACATGATTAAATTATATTCCTTATGTCAGGAGTGGCAAACATTTCTGAATATCTATTTTGGGCTAGTTTTCCAACAAATCTAAAAACCAGCTGTAATACTGTATAATGCCACAATCTGTCTACTTAAAAAGAGATCGCATCACTTTTGAGTCAAACTGTTCTCAGCAGTGCAGGGTATACAGCGAAGGTAATTCTGGTCCTGACCTGGTATAAGGACAAAAAATTAGCTTGCATTTAAGATCAGAATTGTACACGACTGAGGCAAAACGGCAGATTTGAACACATCTTCAAGCTTAAGATTAGTGATACTATAAGCTTCTTGCTGGGTAGCATTGTCCTGTTATGGTGCATTCTGTAATTAATTTCCCTCACAGACTTTTGAAGGGTATATGAGAGTGTTGTTGACCTGATGGTCTGAAAGTGATATAATTACACAGGGTATAGATTAATCTGGGGGTGTAGATAAGGACTGGTGTAGTGCAGACTGAGTGATGGATATAAAACAAAAGGTGAGGTCTTTCTAACCACGTAGGATTTGGAAGAGAGCAGTTATACATACATGGAGAGGAAGATGATAATATGCAATCCTTTTCACAAATGTAGTTACAGTGTTTTGTTTAACTCTCTCTCTCCCTCTCTCCATACTTTTTATTTCAGTCCCACATTTATAATCAGCATTGCTGTTGTAACACAGATATTGCTTTTGTGAGTAAATCATCATAACTTCACACTATATAGATAGATAGATAGATAGATAGATATATACTCCCCATATTAATCGATAATAAACATCTGCATTGGCTTTAATGATATGCTGTCTGAGCACTACTTGTAATAACTGCTGTTTAAAGGTATGAACAAAATGATGAATTAGCCAGGTTCACTGCAGTGGAGGCTACTAAGAACTCCCTTTCCTTACCCAAGGCAGGAAGGCATCAGAGTTGGCATCTGGCTGCTACACCTATTATTTGATGATGGTTAGGGGTGCTTTATGCTTTACTTAAATTGGATGCTGTCTCCTATAATGAATTAAAAAAGGCGGTAGGAAGGATTAATAAATCATCAGCCTGTTTTCTCCCTCATGTTATGTTTATTTCACAAACTGGATGGCTCCTCTAATTCTGCAAGGTTGCCTCTCACTCTCTTTCTCTCTATCTCTCTTTTTGTCTGTCCCAATCTCCCTGTCCATCCTTTGAATATCAAGTAACTTCCTCTTTGCTCAAGTGTTGCCTGCACAAGTGACAAGAATGATGGGAAGTGTTCTTGTGCATGCGTGATGCAAGTTTGTGTGAGTGTGTGTAGAGTCGCTGGAGCATGACGTGTCCTCAGACGTGGTTGGGAGCTCAAGTGTTGGCTAACCCAGGTCTACCTCTACAGTTTTTCTTGATCATAGTGAGAAAAACCATCATTGGTCTTTTAGTTCTGGTCCTTTAGTCTGTTACGTACCTTCCTCATCAAGGAAGACCGTGCAACTGAAAAAATATGGGATGAAAGAAATGAGTGTATTAATAATCTCACCCAGTACATCCTAAATATTTTATTAAAAGTTTGATTTTATAGAGGATCACTAGACTCTACAGACACAAACATACACATTTACACTCATTCTCAGTAATATATACAGGTTGGCATGGGTTATTACCTGATGTGTGCATTTTGATTCAGAATTCTACATAATAGTATTTCTTTATTAAACTCCTTAACTCACAATCAGTTTTTAGCATCTGGAGATGAGAATCTTATTCTTCTTCTTCTTTCGGCCTTTTATCAGGGGTTGCCACAGCGTGTCAGTCTTTTCCACCTCACTCTGTCCCCTGCATCTTCTGCTTTCACACCC
>JAOUQV010000040.1:11791497-11809234 GCA_028565295.1 Aspidoras spilotus
GAAAAAAGAAAGGGAAATATAATAAAGAGTTAGACATGATCAACTATCTAATGGACAATTCAAACACAAGTTGTGCAGAAAGCAAGCAGACTAGCGCTATGGCAGCATAACTACAGAAGGTGACACAGACATGAGGGAGCCATGGGACATAAAGAAGCCAGCCACTACACTGTCAACAAACATGAGTGATCTCATGAAAGTGGCTGGGCAACAGCATCCACACATCCCAGTTTACCAAAACACTCTATGAGCCCTGAACTTAGGGGCTATGGAGGATATGCTTGACTAAATAGTTTTCAGCCTAGACCTGAAGACTGAGATTGCTTCTGAGTTTCTAACACTAACTAAAAGACTACTCCAAAGATGTGGAGGATTGATAAAAGAATGATCTGCCATCTGCTGTAATCCTCATAATACTAGGTATTTTATCATCAATGCGAAATTTGACCGGTAGCCAGTGCAGTGTGGATAGGACAGGGGTGATGTGCTTATATTTCCGAGTTCCAGTAAGGATTCTGGCCGCTGCATTCTGGACTAACTGTAGTTTGTTTATGCACCTACTGGAACAACCAGACAACAAGGCATTACAATAATCCTACCTAGAGGTAACAAATGCATGGACAAGTTTTTCTGCATCATTCAGTGACAGCATAATTCTGATCTTAACCATGTTTCTAAGGTGAAAGAATGCTATCCTTGTGGTATTATCTACATGAGAATCAATAATCACACCGAGGTCATTTACAGCTGTACATGGTGTGATATGAAAAACCATCCAGAGATAATAAAATATCAGAAACTTTACTTCTAGCTGCCTGTGGTCCTAATACCAGAACTTGCTAGAGTTAAGTAAAAGAAAAGTGTTTAACATCCACTGTCTAATGTCCTTCACACATTCCTCAACTCGAGTAAATTGGTGTCTGTCATCAGGATTAGCTGACACATATAACTCCGTATCATCAGCATAACAGTGGAAGTTGATATCATGCTTGCGAATAATATATTACCCAGAGCTAGCATATATATAGAAAACAGTAACGGGCCTAAGACAGAACTTTGTGGGACACCAAACTTTACCGTACTGCTCATAGAATAGTGGCCATTTACATCTACAAACTGATAACGGTCAGTCGAATAAGACCTGTTCCTTTATTTCCAACAACATTTTCTAGCCTATGAAGAAGAATAGCGTGATCGAAGGTGTCAAAAGCTGCACTCAAAAGGTCAAGCAATATAAGCATAGAAACATAACCCTGAAGGCCAGAAGCAAATAATTCACAACTTTAACCAGTGTCTCTATGCTATGTTGGGGCCTAAATCCTGACTGACAATTTTATTTAAAATATTATTTTAATTTAGTTATAAACATAACTGCTGCGCTACAACCATTTCTAGAATCTTGGAGAGGAAGGGGAGGTTAGATATTGGTCTATAATTTGAAAGCTGGCAGGGGTCAAGATTAGGCTTTTTAAAAGGTTTGATAACTGCTAATTTAAATGATTTAGGCACATATCTAGAACTAAGTGAATTGATCATTTTTTTGAGAGGTTGAATTATTTCTGGTAGTACATTTTTGAGTAACGTTGTGGGTATAGGATCTAATATAGATCTAATGTAGATTTTGATGATCATACTAGTGAAATTAACTCTGTCTCTACGAGTTGCTTAAAGTATGATAATCTCTGGTCTAAGGTAAATATATTGACGTCTACTCGGGTTAAGATTTACAGTATTGATTTTTACAGTATTGATATTTTCAACTTCATCACTGAAAAAATTCATAAATTTGTCGCAACTACAACTTGATGGTGGCAACGCTTCTGCAGTGGTATTCTTCCTAGTTAGTTTTGCTACGCTCTTAAATAAAAAGCGAGGATTGTTTTTGTTTTCTTCTATTAGCAAGGAGAAATATTTTGGTCTAGCAGCACTAAGAGGTTTCCTGTAGTATCTGCTTTCACCTTTAACCTTGAATTATATCCTATTCTTAATCTGTAGGGTTTGATATTAGACCACCCTTTGCAGTAATTACAACTTCAACTCCTGGGAAAATATCCACAAAGTTTGGAAGTGTTTACATTTGTGAGGTCAGACACAAATGTGGCTCGCAGTATCCAAAGTCATTCCAACGGTGTTTTATCAGGTTGACGTCAAACTGTCATCTGTGTCTTTAGGCACCTTTCATTTGCACTAGTGAGCAGTCATGTTGGAACAGGAAGGATAATAAGCATAGCGTTCCTTTCACCAGAACTAAGGGGCTAAGCCCAACCCCTAAAAATATTACCCCTCATAATAATCCCCTCACCACCTAACTTTACATTTGACACAATGCAATCAGACAAGTGCTGCTCTCCTAACAATAGCCAAACCCAAACTAATCCATCAGATTTCCTGAGGGAGATGAGCGATTTTTCACTTTAGAGAACATGTTTCCAACTCTTTGTGTTGTGCTTAGTGATGTAAGGCTGAGAGAGACCCATTCTTTCACAAGTGTTTGGAGAAGCAGTCTGCATGCCTAGGTGCTTGATTTTTATACACCTGCATCCACGGACTTAATAGGAACACCTGAATTCAGTGATTGAAAACATTTGGATATCTTGTAAGTGTCGATCATGTTTCAGTATACAGAGAAGAGAATGCAATACTTGTTTACAGTACAGAAGTAGGGGGCATACATGTTTGGGACATGTTATAGCTTATTGTATCGGGTTATAATAAACTAATTTAACTTTAAAACCCTTACATAATCGCCACATCATGCATTTTACAATTACTATGTGCATTTTACGTTTTTGTTGACTTTATAAATACTGCTGTTATGCTGTATGTTTATTCTTTGTTATTCAGACTGTGCTGTGCCTTCTGGATAGTGGAGCAGACATTAACAGGCCCAATGTCTCTGGAGCGACTCCTCTCTACTTTGCTTGCAGGTCAGTAGTATAATTATTTCCACCACAATTATAATTAAAGCAGTTAATGTGGTGCAAGCATTGAAATAAAATGCTTCCAGTTTAAAGGTGCAAAGAGTTTAGCATCCATCTGACTATTAATATCCTTTTTTCGAAACACTGTCACGTTTCCCATCTGTGTGTTTGAGAGTGAATTAATAATAACAAGGAAAACGATCACTTTCTGTCCTGGCAGAGACTAATGAGACTTCCATTTGATAAGAGTGCAGTGACTGAGGAGATGTCAAATTTTCTTAATTCTCTTGGGTATTATGCTTGATACATTTGGATGAGTGGGTTGCCAAGCAACAAAGCTCTTTATTCTCGAATTTCAATTACAGACGGCAGTCAGTGGCTGCCTACTTGTACTTGCTTATACATGCATACAAGCAAACCACCTTTCCTAATAAATAATTCCGACACATTATTAAATAACTGTCTATTGATGAAGCCCTGAAAGGGTTTTATCTTTTTGTGTTTAAAATATGTTTGTTTTGAACTTACTATCTGTTTTGTTTTGTGTGATACCATGTAGGATATTAATATTCTGTAATAAATACAGGTACCTCAACATCAAGCACATTCTGTATCTCATGGCAGAGTGAAAGATTACCAACATGGTCTTTTATAGTTAAACCAACTGTGGTTCATAAATGTTTGTATAAATAAATGTGCCAATATGCAAATCTAATCAACATTTGTTGCATGTAAGTTCAGTGGTTGTTTAAATTTTCCATCACGTTGGAACAAAGTACAAACTGTAAATAAAAATAGAATGCAATCATTTACAAATGTCAACTGATATTGTATACACAATAGAACATAGACAACATATCAAATGTCGAAAGTGAGACATTTCGAAATTTCTTACCAAATATTGGCTCGTTTGAAATTTCGTGAGAGCAACACATCTCAAAAAGTTGGGATGGGGCAATAAGAGTCTAGAAAAGTTAAAGGTACAAAAAGGAACAGCTGGAGGACCAATTGGCAATTAAAATGACGTCTCTTTCAGAGAAGACCTTGCATTTTCCAGCCTGAAGATGCTAAACCACAAACTGCATCGATTACAGAATCATGGCTGTATAGAAGAACTGGGTACTGAACTTTAACCCATAGAAAACATTTGGTGCATAAAAAAACAGAACATATGATAAAAAAGACCTAAGACAGTTGAGCAACTAGAATCTTACATTATACAAGAATGGGTTAACATTCCTATCCCTCAACTTGAGCAACTTGTCTCCTCAGTCTCTAGACATTACAGATTGTTGTAAAGAGAAAATGGTATGGCTCACAGTGGTAAACATGGCACTGTCCCAACTTTTTAGAATGTGTTGTTGTCACAAAATTGAAAATCATCTAATTTTTCTCTTTAAATGATGCATTTTCTCAGTTTAAACATTTGATATGTCATCTATGTTCTATTCTGAATAATATATAGAATTTTTTAAATTCCACATTATTGCATTCCGTTATTATTTACAATTTGTTCTTTGTCTCAACCTTTTTGGAATAGGGGGTTTGTTTTGACAAATACATTTGGTTATAGGGTTGACATCCAGTGATATGCTTATTTCTCTGTTGACTTGATGTGAAATTATGACCATCAGCTTTAGTGTGGTGGTGATGTCTGATTTCTGTTATAGTCTACATATTAGTAAATGTGTATGTTATATCTGCTCACCCTACCTCTTAGCCATGGCCAAAGGGACACAGCACAAATTTTGCTCCTCAGAGGTGCCAAGTACTTGCCAGACAAAAATGGGGTAACCCCTCTTGACCTTTGTGTGCAGGTAAGTTCATGTGTAGCAGAGATAATGGTACCAGATATCATGACACTGCTCATTGTCTTATGGTAACGTATTCTACATTCATGTACAGATATTTGTATTAATTATTCTAAGTTTTTCTTATTAAGGGTGGCTATGGTGAAACATGTGAGATTCTCATACAGCATCATGCAAGGCTGTTTCAGACACTCATTCAGATGACGCAGAATGATGACATAAAAGAGAACATGGTAAGATAGTCCCCTATACTCATATATCCGTCTAAGTGTCTGCCTGTCCACAGGGTTTAAAATTTTTTATATTTTTGAAAAGTTTTACTAGTTGGTTAACAAGCAATATTCAGCCCTTCTCAGAACCTTACAGATGTTGCTTATATAGTATTTTTTGCTCATCTGTTTTGCGGGGTTGGGTATTGTTCATCTTCCTCTTGACCATACAGATCCGGTGATCTGGCTTGCCGATCAAGCACAGTAATGTTATAGCATATATACTTCTAAATCTTGTTGGAAATAAGAATTGGCATCTCCATAAAGCGTGTAACATAGGAAGTGTTTTGAATTCTTCTTCTAAATGGTAGTCAACTTACATACATTGGTGCAACACCACCACATGACATGATAATATACAAATCATCACAGACTTCAGAAGACTTTTAAGACCTGGGATTCTGGTGTCTAATCACTCTTTCTCCAGACCTAGGAAACTAAGGATTTGGACCATTACGCAAAAGTTTTGTTCTTTTCTATTTAGCTGCGGTAAGATGCTTCTGATGTCTCTGCTTATAAAGTGGCTTGAAATTAGGCATTAATTAAAAAAATATATCCCCAGGAGGATGATTTCAATATTGCTGGCATCACTGTTGGTCATTCACCTTTACTTACCAGATTATTAGCCTTACAGTTAATTTTATGCCAATATTATGCTTTGATTCAGCGTCTGTGACTTATCCTCCTTGTGGAGAGTGCAGAAGAATGTCTTCTGGCCAACTGGTATAAATTATCATGTTGATATATTATCATTATCATGTTAATAACTGTAATGATGTTTATGTTGGTTAAATAGTCATTTACTCATGCTTCAAAATAATGACCTACTGATCAATACATTTCAAAAAGGGTCACTTTTGGTGTTATGAATGGTGTTATTTTTTATATTAAAGGGTATATTAAAAAAAATTAACATGCAGTTTATGAGCTTCACAATATAATAAGTTCTGGTTTGCTTCCATTATGTTTTCAGCTCCGGCAGGTTCTTGAGCATGTGTCTCAGCAGAATGACTGCAATTATCAGAGAATCCTTACCAGTCTGGCTGAGGTAGCCACCACTAATGGGCACAAGCTGCTCAGGTAGGCTTCATCCCCAGTGTGGTAATCCTTCACTATTATCTAGGCTTGAAAAAATTTTCCAGCGTGCCATTCTGCTCTTGAATGTATATTTTCCTTTCCCTTTTTAGTTTATCAAGCAATTATGAGGCCCAGATGAAGAGTCTGCTTAGAATAGTAAGAATATTCTGCCATGTATTCCGCCTGGGTCCTTCTTCTCCTAAGACTGGTATTGAAATGGGGTACAATGGGAACAAAACACCACGCAGTCAGGTTTTCAAGGTCAGTCTGTGCTGCATACAGTGGAGCCTTGTTATCTTTGAATTTACCCCAGTTGCACTGGAATGATGTTACCTTAAGGGGATGCTTGTATTCATGCTCCTAGACACAAGTGTTTTATTTATCCATCATTACATTTTCTAGTAACAAATTCCTTAATAAATGTAAGTGGAAGCTGGGGATTGTTTGCACATAGGCTATTTGGAGACCTTTTTAATGTTCCTCATACTAGCTCAATAATATATTTTTGCTCACTTTTATACTTTGTGGAGCCTGTTGATTTCTCACTAACTTAGCTGTTAATACAGTGCCCTCCCTAATTATTGGCTCCCCTGGTTAAGAAGTGTTCTTTGGCTTCTAATAAATTACTTATTTTTTATATATGACAACAATGCCAAAAAAGAGAAACATCTAAGCTTTTATTCAAGTACCATTATTTGGTAGGGGAAAAAAATCATACATTAAGAAAAAAAATCTTTTGAATGAAATCATGTGAGCCACATTTATTGGCACCCCTGGTGTTAGTACTTTGTACAACCTCCTTTTTTCTACAAAAAAACACTCAATCTTTTCCTATAACGCTTCACAAGATAGTAGAATACAGAATGAACGATCTTTGACCCACTTGTTGCCATAAAGCTCTGTCTTGGTCTCAACAAAAACTTCACTGGAATTGGGGCTACATGTATATTTTATTCTTTAACAGACCCCAACCCCAGAAACAATTGGCAATAGAAACCTGAAAACATTGGGCTGCAAAGTGGGTAGTGCTGTCACCTCACAGCAAGAATGACCCGGATTCAGACCCAGGATGGGACCACTAGAAATACACTGGCTTGTGCTGTCTAATTTCTGGTTTTCCAGTGAAATATAGCCATTATAATGCTGAAATATCAATAAACTCATACTTCTACTTTTAATATTTTATCTTATTGCTATTATAATTATTCATATTATTATTATCCTATGCTATTTCAAATGTATGTGAATCCTAAAGGTTCACATACATTTGAAACTGACAGATATGTAACAAATCTAATCACCTTCTTAATTGTTTGATTTTTTTTATTTTTTTTTAATTCTTGATTTTCTTTTTATTGATCCCCAGAGGAAAATTGTTCTCTGTATTTAACCCATCCAGTTGTAAACACCCGAAGCAGTGTGCTGCCCCATTGAGGCGCACAGGGAGTATTTGGGGTTGGTGCCTTGCTCAACCGCACTGACATAATCTTTTTTATAATTTTAGACGTTTATGACAATTCAATGACATGTAAGGTCGAATTTTTTCTGAAATATACAAAATTCTTTATAAACGCTTGATATGTATCTGCAACCCAGTTGTCTTCAGCGTATAAACATTTTGCTTGCAATTTCAATACTTTCAGGACTAAACACTAAATTATAAATATTATTGCAACAGCGGTTATTCTTCTACATGATTGATTTTATTTAAAACACTGTATGTAAAGCCAATTTTTATGATTTGTGTTATCTTATCCTTAGCCCTTGGAGCTTCTTTGGCACTCTCTGGATGAGTGGCTTGTGCTCATCTCCACAGAGTTGGATCGAAAATGTGGAGACACTGCCTCGCCTGCAGGAAGCGACATTGCCTCCCTCCTGTTGAAGCAGCGAGAGGCTGGTCCTTCCCTCAATGCTGACACCCCTGACATTCTGCACTCATCATTGGACCCTGAGGTGGTGATGGAGACACCCAGGGCTTATGTTGATGGTCAGGATGTCATCTCCATGACTGCCAACCGGCTAAGTGCAGTAATCCAGGCCTTCTATATGTGCTGCTCCTGCCAGATGCCACATGGGTAAAAATGACCTCTCACATTTACAAATAAAATTGTAAATTTAAAGCTAACATGGTTAAATTTAAATATAGGAAAATGTGTAATACCAAGATCCCCACATATATTTATTGGTTGCCTAATGTCTCTATAAATTTCTACATTTAATACTGTTTCAGTTTTCAAGATACTTTTTAGATAAGTTTGGTATAATTTGTGGATGTCATGTTGTTGCCTTCTACTGTATGCTATTCAGAAAATGCAGCAATTAATAAGTTTGTTTTACGCTGCCCTATTTTCTCACCTGGTGCTTTTTGTATCTATTATCTACAGTAAGTACTTCGTACTGAGTGCTGATGATTCCAAAAGCGGTGTCAAATTGTCTCTCAAAGCAAAATGATATTTTCAGTATATGCAAATGTTCCAAGAAAAGATAAATACATACTTTTATACATATTTTCTGATGTTTATGAAAACAGTGCCACTTAAGCCACATAAGACTAATAGGTTATATGGATTCTAATGCAATGCTTTAATAAAGTCTTTAACTAATCTTAATTATAAATGTGGATATAATTTGTGTTAAGCTTTATTTTTTTAATTGAGAAATGCGGTTTGCCCATAACTAAGAATATAACAAGGTGCTTGAAATGTTCAAAGTGAACTGTGGGTGTAGTGTTCTGATCTACAAGTGTGTTGTGTGCTATATTAAGGAATACAATGCTGCTCTTATCTCTAAGAGAATTTTATTTCATAGTAAATATTATTGGTTTGAAACCACACTCTTAAAAAGGATAACCAGTTTTGATAATTGTAACAATTTAATATTTAATATAATTACATGTATATATTTATTGTTGATAAATATTCTGTAGCTGTAACACATACTCGACACTACAAGGCAGAAGTTTATATTCAAGAACTGCAGACTACTGAAACACAATAACAGAGTGGTTTTGATGAAAATAGATATAAATAATAATATAAACGGGTTTCTCTCTTCAGCAGTATAATTATTTTAATCAACGCTCATCTTTATATAGCATATATCATAAAATAAACATGAAAATAACACTCCCTCATCGTTCTGTTACCCCTGAAGCTTTTTAACAGCATGAAATTAGGAAAAATTAAATTGGTTTTTAATTACCACTGAATCGATGATCTTTTGACAGGTTCTATTCATTTTTTCACTTTTTAAAACAGTTCAGCCATTTTATTTTTGCTAATAACTCTGTAGCTATAACGAATTAGCAGTTGTGTAATTACAATCCTAATACAGGTCATCTCATATATAATCTCCATCCGTCTCTCTTTGCCTAGCATGACGTCTCCTCATTTCATTGAGTTTGTTTGCAAGCATGATGAAGTACTTAAGTGTTTCGTAAACAGGTTTGTAATGATTGAATTTCTAAAATTGACACTTTACAAAATAACTTTACTAAGACCAACTGTTATCTTTCCTTCTAATATTTATCTATTTTACCCCACAGGAACCCAAAGATCATCTTTAACCACTTCCATTTCCTGCTTGAATGTCCGGAGCTTATGTCTCGCTTCATGCACATAATCAAAGGCCAGGTATGTGGTTTTATGCACATGTTACAGCTGTACTTGCAACGTAGTCCCTTGTTTTATTTAACTGAAGTGACCTTTTGAGCTTCACAACTCTTAAGACTTTTGTTGATGTACTTTTAAACACCTGTTTTACTCAGCTAGGCTTATTTAACTGTGTTATTATGCAACATATAACACTTGTTTTAAGGTCTTTTATATGGTTTCATAAATTTTAACTGCTGCTTTATCGTGTTGCGTTCTCATAGTTTTCAGTATTCATATTTGAGCTACTGCATGCTCAGCCTTGTTACCTCCAGATTATAGTCCACAGGGGAATGCAGTGCCATTTTAATTACAGACTTTAACTTGCCGAATCTGATTTTATCTCTTGAATTTCCTTTTTGCATGCTCCAGGTGCCCCTGGAGTAAAGAGTTCTTTTCAGTCATATTAATTTGTACGTTGCATACTTCCCCCTCCTTGCATCATGAATAAAGTCATTTAAATATTATGCAAATGAATTGCAGGCTCTCCTCTTTGTAGCTGTGTTCCTTTCCCCCCATTATCTGCACTTTAAGGTCTGTAGTTAGTAGTGTAATGGGTGATTAATAGGCTAAATATTGCTTTTAAGACACAAGTGTCTAACCAATATGACAAAATCCAAATTATTCTTTTTGCTCCACAGCCGTTTAAAGACAGGTGTGAGTGGTTTTATGAGCATCTACTGGCTGGACAGCCCGACTCGGATATGGTCCATAGGCCTGTCAGTGAGAATGACATTTTACTGATTCACAGAGGTACTAAAATTCCAGTACTGAGTGTTAGAAAGCTTCTGTCTTTATATACTCATTCATTGTCTAGATTTAGACTGTGATCCTGAAACTCTGTCTTCTTAGAGTCTATATTCCACAGCAGCTGTAATGTTGTGTCCAAGTTTACAAATGAGAAGCTCAAGCAGGGCATAGCCATACGTTTTCATGGTGAAGAGGGAATGGTAAGTTTGATTATACATTTTCTATGCCATGAGCATGCAGCCTTCTCATATTCTTTGCTATTTTCATTTATGCTGGCATTGGTACCCCATGTAGTGCTCTCCCATCTGGATTTGCTATGTACAGTATATTGTAGATGCACTGCAGTGTTACAGAAGAACCCTTATGCTGGTGACATTGGCAGATAGTATACTCGCATTGTCTCTTTCTGTTACAGGGTCAGGGGGTGGTGAGAGAGTGGTTTGACATTCTTTCTAATGAGATCATCAATCCAGACTATGCACTGTTCACACAGTCGGCAGATGGTAAGCAATAACTGTAACTGTGCAATGTCCTGACTATTAATTTGTGCCTTTGTTGAGACTTTCTTCAGGCTGTTTCTTTATTTTTCTCTATCTCTGTCTCTATCATTTTTTTCTGTCTGTACTTGTGTATTTTTCCTTAACTCTGTGTTCGATATCTCATGTATATATATATATCCATGTATGTATGTGTTTTTGGAATGTGTGATTTGTCAGTTATTTTGACGACTTTTATCCTATGTACAGTAACTAGTTATTGGAAATTGATTGCACAAATGTTACAGATGGGAGACCTGGCATATAGTTATACAAAAATGGCGGTATCAGTACATTTGGCTGAACGATGTTTATTTTACAGGTACTACATTTCAACCCAACAGCAACTCCTCTGTCAATCCAGACCATTTGAACTACTTCCGGTTTGCCGGACAAATCCTCGGCCTGGCTCTTTACCATCGCCAGCTGGTGAATATATACTTCACCCGCTCCTTCTACAAACACATACTGGGTAATGGAATAACTGGCAAAATGACACATTCATATTCATGTAAAATGTCCCTGTAAAGTTAAAGCAACTTCTAATACCCAAAGAAAGAGTTAAAAGTGCTTATGTGACTGTGTCCAGGTATACCAGTAAATTATCAGGATGTGGCTTCCATCGATCCCGAATATGCCAAGAACCTGCAATGGATTTTGGACAATGACATTAGTGATTTGGGCCTGGAGCTTACTTTTTCTGTGGAAACCGATGTGTTTGGAGCCATGGAAGAAGTTCCACTCAAACCAGGAGGAAGTTGCATTCAGGTCACCCAAGATAACAAGGTAAAGACAAAAGTACATAAAAGGAAACGTTCACTTTTTTTATTATTTGCTTATGAGAAATTAAAGTGGTATATGACAGATTATAGTCTGTCCCTTTCTCTCTCTCTTTCTTTCGCTCTGTCAGGCAGAATATGTGCAGCTTGTAACAGAGTTGAGGATGACACGAGCCATTCAGCCTCAAATCAACGCTTTTCTTCAGGGCTTCCACACTTTCATTCCTCCCTCACTCATTCAGCTCTTTGATGAGTATGAACTGGTAAATGGTTCTTAATTTTTATTAATGTTCCTCGGTTTCCACTTTTTGGCTCATCAGTAAATGATGTATTTTTTTTACAAAATTAATTCTCTCTTTTCCTTTTTTTTCCTGCGTACACCCCCCCACTCTCACAAATACACACTATCATTCGCAAAAGATCAATTCCATTTAACTTTGTTAAGTGTTGTTAAATTTAATTAAGACTTAAGTGTGAAATCCCCCATGGGCAGAAGAAGACAGCATTGCAGAAAAAATCTCTCACATGACAGTAGAAAGAGTATCATCCCAGAAAAGTGTTAATCAGTTCATTTAGGGATGAGCCTAAGAATCATTATTGTGATATTAGGAAAGTCATGCTGGAAGCAACTGTTTATATTACATCCAGTCGGTAGAGATTAAATTAGAGTAAATGAAAAGTAGAGTTTAGAGGAATACGGTTTAAATATTATGAGATGTGTCCTGGAGAGAACTACTTTGTTTTACGTTTGTTCCTTTCTTAGAGAAATTGTAGTGAGGATATCCTTGTCACTGTGGTGTCTCTAAATTTTACTGTCCCCCAGGGCACCCAGATAAAAATACATTGGTTATAAATCTGCAAAAGTAGGAAATGATGCAAATATGAGGGCATAATGGAAACTAATGAAGAATGAGGCATGCAAGCATATATGAATATGCAACAGGTGCAGGGACTGATGAGTGAATGGTTAAACAAGCAGTGCTGAGCGGAATATAATGTTAAAGATTGCTGGTTTGAGCAGTTGACCAGACAAATCATTGTGTAAAATAGTTTGTTTCCTAGTCTTTTACTTATTAAAGCAGCTAAACTCTGGCCATGTTTGCATGTCTGCAAAACATATTTCTACAAATACTAAATACTGAGCACATTTTTTTTACAGGTTTTCATTAACATTGCTGTATTCTTTTATTCATTTTTAAAGAAAAATCAAGTATAAAACTAAGATTATAGAATCATTCAACACAACATTTTTAATATCCCACCAGACAACCAGCACGCAGTAACAAAAAGCACAACTCATTAGCATTGGAAGTGCTGTCTTAAATTAATTTTCGCTGTACTATTCTTTATTATAAATGTATCTTAGTACAGCAGTGCTACTCAAGGCACGTGTAATTAAAACTAACATGAAGACAGCCTTTTGGTGAACATACAGAAGCTATTTGGATTTATGACATTTATCCTGTTGGCAGCACTAAGTGTTTTGTTATTGTTATGGGTACACTAAGCTTGGTGGGGTACGCTGTTCGTATTTAACCTCCACATTGGTGCATGGGAATGCGTCTCCATGACAGTGAGTCTATCTGTGTCGAGGTTTGGGCGTGTCCTCTAAACGCGAATGAGAGCGCATGTGAGAGAGTGGGTTTTTGTTTGATCCAGCAGAATAATTTCGGCTCACAAATATTTAGTGCATCCATATTTGTTTGTATCTCAGAAAATATATGCATGCAGTAAAACCAACTGCATTGTGAAGTCGGTGTCCAAAGCACTGTAGATGGTCCCACTTATTCAGTATCACAGCATATATATTTGTTCCACTATCAATAGTCATGGAGGCTTATCTGTCTTCGCTTGCATTCCAAGATCCTAATGCGTCTTTGACTTATTACTTCACCAGTATGTATCCTGAGGAAAGTAGCATGAAGGCAGACACTTAGCAATCATTGGCTGTTACTACTCTACAAATCGGGCATGGCAGCATAAAACAATGCTTTCTTCAACCTTTTTCTGACTCTGTCATGTTGTAAAGCTAAGGCAATGCTATTTTTGTAAAATGATTGTAGCTAGGCATGCATATCTCATATCAAGTGTTTTAATTATTCATTCATTCATTCATTCATTCATTAGTTTAATTAATTTTCTATACCCACTTAATCCTAGTTTTAGGGTCCTGGGGAAACTGGTGCCCACCAGGCAACTCTGGGTACGTGGGCATGAACAACACTAGACAGGGTGCCAATCCATCATAGGGCCGCACACACAATAACGGGCAATTTAGTGACACCAATTAACCTATTGTTTATGTCTTTTGGAATGCGGGAGGAAAGCGGTGTACCCGGAAAAAAACGGGGCGAACATGGGGAGAATATGCACATTCCACACAAAAATGTCCTATTTTGGGTGTGAACCCGGGATCTACTTGCTGTGAGGCTATAGCACTATCCACTGTACACCTGAAGTGCAAACTGGTGGTGTAGGATTGACTGAAACATAACTTCCTAGAGGTGTTGTACTGTATTTCTGGTGAGTGAGGACTGGGTGTGGAGTCAATGGTATCAATTCTTTCATCGTCCCAGTTCAAAGTAAAAAAAAATCAACCTCATGTTGATAGTTCATGTTTTAAAATGTAACATAGTACACAGTTAAAAAAATGAACTAGTTCACGTTTGTTTCTTTTTTTTCTCAATAAATTATCCACTGTTATTTTTCTACCAATCCATTGCCGGTTATTGTAATTATTGTAAACCACTGAAAAATCACAAACATGAGCTACATTAAAATAGTACATAGTAACATGTACTCTGCAAGACAGTCTCATTGCTTCAACTCAGTGTGTTGCTTCATATTTGTATGCAGACGGGGCTGGCATCCAGACTTGTATTTTCATACCATTTGAGACCTACATGAAGCAAACTAACAGTACTTTTTTTGACACAAGCCCGGCTCACTTTTTCAATTTCAGATCCACGAAAGTGGGTAACCTTAAACCTCCTTAAATTTCTAAATGAACATATGCGCGAAGAAACATGACGAGTATCTATTGCATCTATTCTATTAGACAAACCACTTCACTTCATCACTGACGGTGGAACGGCATCAGTAAATAAAATAAAAATCTGAAGATGTGTTCCATTACATTTAGATTATTCTGGCTACTAAACTTTATTTGTTTTGGATAGTTGTCTGTCTATATCTATGATCAATATGTACTATATGTCTTTCCCTGCATTGTAATAATTGATAGTTAGGATTTTTCTATATTTGTGCAGAAGGCTCAGCTAAAACATCATCAGTTTTTTACACACATCTTAAAAAGAAAATGGAGAACCTAGTTCAACAAATGATGCAAAAGAAAGTATACTTCGTGAATTATTTATTGAGGAAAATGATTTAATATTACATATTTGTGATTGTTAACAGTAATCAGTACTGGATGAAAACTGGGAAGTGTTGGTGGGTTTCCTCAAATTAACTGCTCGCTTAAGGCTCGTGCACAATATTTTGATAGGATTCCAAAATATTAACTTTATTATTTTTAACCATTCTTAGGTAGAACAGAAAGCCTGCCATATAAACTATTGTTATTTAGTGTTCTCTTGATGGTGGACTTATAAATATTAAGAGTAGCCAGGGTGAGAGAGGTCTTCAGTTGCTTAGAAGTTACTCTGGGTTTCTTTGTGACCGTTGCCGACTATTATGCTCCTTGCACTTGGAGAGACATTTGTTGGTCGACCACACTCCTGGGGTGGATAACACTGGTATTGAATTACCTCCACTTGTATACAGTCTGTCTGCATTGGTGGATTTCAAACTCATGGATGTTAACAGATATTAGGTTTGGGATTGCTTAGTAAAAAGGGATTTAGTATAAAGAACCATTTGCCGTGATATAGCTTGAAGTTTTAATCTTGTGATATGATGGATAACAATTTCAGGAACACTGAGCAAACCTGCAATATTCTTGACCTGAAGTATGTATTCAGCGATTAAATACAATTTTTCCTACTCTTTTTTTTTTGAGCCATATTTTGCACAAATATCTTTTTATAAAGGGGTTTGTGGGAAATGTCGAACTCTGTGGGAGTGCTCCCTTAGCCATGTTATGAGTCAGCCTGTGCTGGATGAGTTATTGATTAGTTTTGTTGTTATAGGACTCATACAAAGCTCTGTGCTGTATTTCTAGTATTAAATGTGTGTTTGTGTGTGCGTGTGTTTAGGAGCTGCTGCTGTCTGGAATGCCAGAGATTGATGTGATGGACTGGAAGAGAAATACAGAGTATACCAGTGGCTATGACCTCGAGGAGCCAGTGGTCCAGGTTTGTAGCTGCCACCAGATGAACAACATGAGCATTCTCTTTAATAAAGAGGACTTTACTAACCTCTTGGCATAACCTTTATACATTTCATTATGGTTCATCAGGACAATAAAAAATCTCGTCCTTAAAATGTCTTTGGTAAATATAGCCTCAGATAACCAACTCTACCATATCATTATTTATTGAATAAAAATGAACACAAATCTAAAAGCAATGTGTGAAAAAGTAAGTGCTCCCTATGGCTTTCAGTTATTGCAACATCTTGCATTCTGGTGGGGAATTGCCAGTATTCTTGAGGTCATTGCCCTGTGTTGGCCAAGCTTTCAGTATCTGATAGATGACTTCACATTTGTTTTACAAGTGCCCAGTTACAAATCTGATTCCAAAAAAAATTGGAACGAAGTACAAACTGTAAATTTGAACGGAATTCAATAATTTCAAACTGAAAACTGTAATTGTTAAACTACTAAATTTTACTAAAAAACTGATATTGTATTTGCAATAGAACGTAGACACATCAAATGTCGAAAGCGAGACATTTTGAAATTTTATGCCAAATATTGGCTCATTTGAAATTTTGTGACAGTAACACATCTTTTGGGGCAATAAGAGGCTGGAAAAGTTAAAGGTACAAAAAAGGAACAGCTGAAGGACCAAATGGTAACAGTTCATTAATATGACTGGATATAAAAAGAGCATCTTGGAGTGGCAGCAGCTCTCAAAGATGGGAAGAGGATCACCATTCCTCCTAATTCCACACTGATAAACAGTGGCACGATATCAAAAAGGAGTTTAACAGTGTAAAATTTCAAAGGGTTTAAACATATCTACAGTGCATCATATCATTAAAAGATTCAGAGAATCTGGAAGAATCTCTGTGCGTAAGGGTCAGAGGCGGAAAATTATAGTGAGTGCCAGTGATCTTCGAGCTCTTAGACGGCACTGCATCAGACACAGGCAGGCTTCTGTATTGGAAATTACAAAACGGGCTCAGGAATTCCTTCAGAAAACATTATCTGTGAACACAATTCAGTTTGCCATCCAAAAAGATCACCATTCCCCCTAATTTGTGCATGTGGCATGGGGCAGCTTACACATCTGAAAGGACACCTTCAATGCTGAAAGGTAAATCTAGGTTCTAGATACTGCATGAATTAGAGCCTCATGGCTGCATAGAATAAGGGTCCGGGTACTGAACTGGCCAGCCTAAAGTCCAGATAGAAAACATTGGTGCATCGTAAAATGGAAGATACAACAAAAAAGACCTAATACAGTTGAGCAATTTGTCTCCTTAATCCCCAGACGTTTACAGACTGTTGTAAAGAGAAAGGGGATGTCTCACAGTGGTAAACATGGCTTTGTCCCAAATTTTTTGAAATGTGTTTTCACGAAATCAGCCCAAAGTATCAGCCCTCCATTACAATGCTTAACAGTTAATATGAGGGATGGTGCTGTCATGTTTTGGCAAAACATCCAACATACATCATGAAATTTTTTTAGAATTTTTGAATTCTTTATCTGAGTTGAAAAATAACAAGTTACTATTTTTTTATGATGTCCTGATTCATGATGATAATGATAGAGGGTGTTTTTGACATGACTATATATTGTATAAATATATGTTGAAT
>JAOUQV010000040.1:11811033-11823014 GCA_028565295.1 Aspidoras spilotus
GTCACATGAATGAATGGCAGTGACTGAAACAAGCTCCCGAGCATGATGATAAAAAATGTAGACACATATTGGCAGAAAGGACCGAAAGATATGGAACAAATAAAAAAAGGATGACATCCAAAGCTTAAAAAGACATGTTATATGTAAGGGGGGAAGTTAAATATTCTCCAATATAATCCATGTGGGAAAAAGTCTGACCCATCTGTTTATTTCTCACTTCTAGTATCAACATGCTGAAACTCCCAGAATACCCCAGCAAGGATGTCTTGCGTGACCGGCTGCTGGTTGCACTGCATTGTGGAAGCTATGGATACACCATGGCATGATTGTTACCCTACTGTTTTTGGCAGGGAGTGTTGGGTTTTGTCGCAAGGGTTTTGTACAAACAAGTTGGGACAAAGTACAAATTTGTAAATAAAAACTAAATGCAATAATTTACAAATCTCAAAATCTGTTATTGTATTTACAATAGTATACAGACAACATATCAAATGTCTAAAGTGAGATATTTTGATTTCATGCCAAATATTGGCTCATATGAAATTTTGTGACAGCAACACATCTCCAAATAGTTGGGAAAGGGCAATAAGAGGCTGAAAAAAACAAAACCAGTTTACAACTCATTAGGTCAATTGGCAATAGGTTAGTAACATGACTGGGTATAAAAAGAGCATCTTAGATTGGTAGCGGCTCTCAGAAGTAAAGATGGGAAGATCACCATTCCCCCTAATTCTGCACTGACCAATAGTGGTATCAGACAGGAGTTTGTGGGTGTAAAATTGCAAAAAGTTTGAACATATCTATAGTGCATAATGTCAAAAGATTCAGAGAATCTGGAAGAATCTCTGTGTGTAAGGGTAAAGGGCGGAAAACCAAACTGGGTGCCAGTGATCTTCGGGCCCTTAGACGGCACTGTATCACATACAGGCATGCTTCTGTATTGGAAATCACAAAATGGGCTCAGGACTATTTCCAGTGAACATTATCTGTGAGCACAATTCACCGTGCCATCCGCCGTTGAAAGCTAAATCTCTAAAGTTCAAAGAAGAAGCCGTTTCCAAACAAGGGCTATCTCTAAACAATGTTCTCTCGACCAAGGCTTATTTAAAATGGACTGTGACAAAATGGAAAACTGTTGTGTGGTCAGACAAATCAAAATGTGAAGTTCTTTATGGAAATCAGGGACACCGTGTCATTTGGACTAAAGAGGAGAAAGACGACCCAAGTTATCAGTGGTCAGTTCAGAAGCCTGCATCTCTGATGGTATGGGGTTGCATTAGTGCGTGTGGAAGAACACCATCAATGCTGAAATGTTGCATGCTTCATGGCAGCTTCATGGCTGCATAGATGAAGGGTCCAGGTACTGAACTGGCCATATCTTAGACCCATAGAAAACATTTGGCGCATCATAAAACGGAAAAGAAGAAAAAGACCTAAGACAGTTGAGCAATCCTACATTAGATCCTACAAGAATGGGTTAGCATTCCTATCCCTCAACCTGAGCAACTTGTATCCTCAGTCCCCAGACACTTATTGACTGTTGTAACCAGAAAAGGGGGATATCTCACAGTGGTAAACATGGCCTTTTCCCAATTTTTTGGGGCTTGTTGTCACGAAAACTTTTTTAATAAAGCATTTTCTCAGTTTAAACATTTGATATAGTCATCTATGTTCTGTTTGGAATAAAATGTGGAAATTTGAAACTTCCACATCGTTGCGTTCCATTTTTATTTAGAATTTGTACTTTGTCCCAACTTTTTTGGAATCAGGTTTGTATTCATCACTTTAGGTATATCCACTAGTTTGGTATTTATCAAGTCCCTGCTTGATTTCATATATTATTATAAATACTCACATTTAAATATGAGGGAAATGAGTGAGGGATGTATAACAATGTGCCATGCTGAAAACTTTGTATACATGCACAAACACACAGGTAAAATGAAGGGAAAAGCCAGTAGAAGTACATTGGTTACTGGGCCAACACATGTCACCAGATCTCCCTTAGTGCTGTTTGGCAAAGATTCTCCATGTCTCGAAAAATCTAGTAATGAGATGAACATTCTTCCAAAAGCATTTGGTGGAGGGTGCTGTCTAACACTGCTTTAGAATCTAAAATATGCTAGATATATATACAGACAGACTGAGATGATACTATATAACATGAGTATGAAAGCCAAAGTATATCATTTACACACACACACATTTTATTTTCACAAAATCATACCATACTGAGAGCCCTCATGTCCCATGGATTTGTCATGCTGGAAATATTTCCTTATATGATAATCAACAGAGTGTTGTCTTTCCTTCTGTTTTTCAACCCTTTGTAAATGACAGGTATGCCATATCTGCATATGCCTGTGTGCACATGTATAAGAATACAGGAGGTAAATAGAACTACAAAATATTGCTGGAAACAAACAAAAAATGGCCTGATTTGTATATGAGCACTGAGCATTCCTTTATACTTTGTTTAAGGCTAGTTTGTTTATCATAGTAATTTTTAAAAGTCCTTTAATGTGCCATTTTTTGTGTGACCTTGACAATGCAAAATTGAAAAATAGTGCCAAATATGAGAGAATAGTGTTTCAGAAAGGAGATGCTTTTTTCCTGAATGATTGTCCTGAGAAATTGATATAACTGTGTGGTATATGTTTGTATTACTTATAAATAGTCACATTGATTTGTTTGAATTCTTTTCCATTTGTAAAAAATAATGATTTTTTGTAAATGCAAACCTGAAGGATCTTTTGCAACAAAAGTATGTTTTTCTTATATTCAGTGTTGTTTGTAGTTCATTCTCTCTTCCCCTGTCTCTCTTTCTCTTTGCGTCCGTATTCTAAAGAAAAACATAGATGCAACTGGACCTGCAGTGCTTTTTATAAGGCCATCTACAGAAAATTGCTCTTGCATTGCCGTCAAACACTCGCTGATGCAGCTCTGGTAGCTGCTGTCTTTAAACATATTTTCTGTTTTCTTAGAGTCAGAATCGTGTTACATTGTGCTTTAAGCAACTTCACAAAGTTAGTGCAAGAATTGAAAGACTGATTTAAGGCAAAATGGCAGTGAGTTAAATAATATTAATAAACGATGCCTCTTAGTTTTAGTAACAAATTGGTTAAAAACATCCTATTTGCCATTTCACTTTAAGAAATTCCATTTCCATTCTTTTGTTGCATAGAAATAACTACTCAGTTGAGATCTTTCTCTCTATATATTTCTGCCATTTCTCAGTAGTTTTTACCCAAGAGCAAAACGAATAAATACAATTCGAGGAAAGCAGGAAAAAAAACAGTAACTTACCTAAGCCAGAAGGGTTTTATATTTTTTTTATTAGGTTTTGTATACCAGTACAAATATGTTCTACCTGCTTTCCATTAAGACACCATTTTCTAGATATTACCTGCTCACTATGGCAACGCTACTGAAAATATTGCTGGCTTTCCATGGCAACATTGCAACCAAAAGCCACTCGGAATGGGTCTGGACCAGAAGGGGCAGTGTGGTAGGTGAGCTCAGCATATGTCATAATGATAGTTGAGAAATGGAAAAGGGGATGGGGAAATATGGGGTATGTCTATCTGTGTGTTTAATAGAGCAAGTCTGCTTCGTTGGATAAAAAGAGCAGATCTAAAACAGATTGTGTATGTGCCATTGTGGTTTGGTTGCTACCCACTTAACACACACTTGTGAATTTAACTCTCACAACCAATTCCAGCTCTATCCGTTCCAGTTCACCTGAAGTTCCAGCCCATAAAATCAGAAAGATTGCCTGTATCTCCCAAAGCCAAGCTATGCTCCTTCATCTGCTCTGCAATGATTAGACGTTTTGTTGCCCTCTGATTAAATTTGTATGATAATCAAAAGGTCTGTGATAGTCACACGAGCAGAATAATTTTTGATATACAATTAAGTATTTACTCTCGGTTAATACAGAGCTCTAATATTGGTAAGTGACTTAGTGATTGATCCCTGACCTTGGATACTGTAATTTTGTATCAGCCGGACCTTTGATCTCTTAGCCCTAAAATGCTTATCCAACAAAAAAATGAATATACGTTCATTATCTGCAGCTTAATCCACACAGGGTTGTGGGCCAGCCAGTGCCCATCCAGCAACTCTGGGCACAAGGGCAGGAAAACCCCTTGTCAGGGTGCTATTCTACAATAGAGAGCACACACATTCAAACCATAAGAGTCAGTTTAGATACACTAATTAACCTAATGCGGGAGAAAACAGGCGCACCTGGAGTAAACCTGTCCAACAATAGGGAACATGCAAACGCAATGCATTGTTTTCTTCTCTGAGTGATAATGGGCTTGAGTGATCATTCTATTAGTCAATGAATCTGAGATTTCACATTTGTCATAAAGCAAAACTTTAGCCATTAATCATGTACCAAACTAAACCACACTGTCTCCTAAAGACACATACAAAAATAATACACATTTTCTCAAGTTCACGAATCGTAGCTCTGTATTACAGCAGTAATAATTTCACATGAAATGTAGATAAATGGTATTTAATGGAATTATGCAAAGCTGTCACTGTCGTAATACTTCTGTCCAAATTATTGCTGTAGCCTACATAATTTTCACTTAGCAAATAAATTCCTATTGAGTTTAACTTTGTTCCTGCAGTACATTTGATCAAATTAGGAGTCAAAATTAAAAGTACTATGCAGATGATTTGGAAAGAAAGCTTAGTAAGCATTTATAGTTTGTGCAAAATGTTTCATGCATATTGACTCAGACAAATTGTAAGATAACATTTATGACTTTTCTATGTTTGTGGCACATTAGTATATGGGTCAGTAAGTAGGTCAGTTTTGCTTGATTTTAACGTAACTTGATTTTTTCATGAGTTATTTACAAGCATCTCTTTGTTTACAGTCATTGACATGTCGCAGAGGTTAACAAGTGAGGAGTGGATAGAAATTGTGTTGATGTCTGGTGAATGCATTTCCTGGTTCACTACACCAGATTTCAACGAAAGACACCTTACTAGACCACCCATCTCCCATGCTACAGTTAGCAAACTGCTTGCCAGGTTTTGTGAAACTGGTTCAGTGTTGGATTTGCCAAAATAAATAAAAACTGTCACTAATGAAGAAACATCAGTGGCTGTCCTAGCTTCATTCAGCACTCGCCGCATGTCACTAGAGAGTGGCATCAGTAGAACATCCCTTTCGGCGGATAATAGCTACTCACAAATGGCACCCTTACAAACTCCAGCTGCTGCAACATCACAATGAGAATGACCCAGATTGGCACACTGAATTTGCAGAATGGGCAAAATAAAAATTGGAACAGGACCTTTAGTTTACACAGAACATTTTGTTTAGTGATGAGGCAATCCTTTATGTAAATGGTGAAGTTAACAAACAAAACCACTGCTATTGGTCTGACACTAACCCACATTAAATAGATTCATCCAATACTGTTGGAACACAAACAATGATGGTATGGTGTGGTATATAGGGTACAAAGATAGAGGGGCCATTCTTCATCAATGGAAACCTCAAGGCCACTGGATATGTGAAATTGCTACATGATTGTGTTTCCCTCTTTATGCACTGAAGCTGGCAATTTTTCCAGCAAGACGGTGCACCACCACATTATGGGTGTCAGGTTCAAGCATTCCTAGATGATCAGTTTCCTGGAAAATGGATTGGGCATTGTGGGCCAGTTGATTGGCCCCCAAGGTCTCCCAATCTGACCCATTAGACTTTTATCTTTGGGATTATCTGGCTGCAATTGTCTATGCTGTGAAGATACGAGATTGCAGCACCTGAAACTACGGATACTGGAAGCCTGTGCTAGCATTTCTTCTGCAGTGTTGCTATCAGTGTGTGCAGAGTGGGAGAAGAGGGTTGCATTGACAATCCAACACAATGGGCAGCACTTTGAAACATTTCACAGGTGGTCAGAAACTTGTAAATAACTCATGAAAGAATAGAGTTATGTTAAAACCAAACACTTGTTTTTCTTGTGAAAGTTTGATGTGTCACATGACCCTCTTCCTATTGAAAAAACTAAAGTTGGATCCGAAATGGCCGACTTTGAAATGGCCACCATGGTCACCACCCATCTTAAAAAGTTTTCCCCCTCCCATATACTAATGTGCCAGAAACAGGAAGTAATATCACCAACCATTCCCATTTTATTTAGAGGTATCTATAAATGGCCCAACTTGTAGTTTTCATAATTCATTTGAATTATCTAACAAACCCAACTTCTAGTGTCTGAGTGGGTTTCCTCTTGGTGATCAAGTGTCCTCCCACAGTACAAAGACACTTGGTAGGCTAATTGGTGTCTCTAAATTGCCCTTAGTGATTGAGTGAGGATGTGCTAGAAAGAAGTAGCATCCTGTATTGACATCTAGGCACTGGCTTCCCCATTAACTTGTATAGGATTAAGTGGCCAGAGAAAATTAAGGAGTGAATGAATTAATGAATAAATAATATACTTTTTATGTGATATTATTGTGCTTCTGCTACTATGGAGTTTATTATTGGCTCCATATTCAGCATATGCATCCTCTGCACCTGATTATTAACTGTCCCTAATCTTGGTCTTGTGGTCAAATCAATATAATCAATATTATCTGAGAAAAATAATAAATACATTGACTGATAAACTAGATACTAATATGCCAAATTAATTTATATTTGCCATTATATTGATATAGCACTTACAGTGATTAACATTATGAAATGTTTGCATTTCGAGTGAATTATAAAACTGAAGGACCAATGCACACACAGGGAACACAGTGTCCTTTCTGCACAATGATTAACATTTCATTTTGCTGTGTTTAGGGAATTTTTTGACGGAGCGATCAGGAGTAATCATTTACAGTATAATACTTATCTTAAATATAATAGGCTCAATAGATTGTCTTATTGAAATCACTGTTTATATAACACCTGCAAAGGCTTCCTAAGTGTTTAAATGGTCCCTTAGTTTGCTTCAGTCGGTTACACAATCATGTGTGAAGATTCACATGAAGTGGACTGCTGCTGGAGTCGGTGCTTCAAAAGCAACCATACACAGACATATCCAGAACATGGGCTACAACTGTCGCATTCCTTGTATCAAGCCACTCATGACCAAGAGACAACGCTAGAAGTGTCTTACCTGGGCTAAGAAAAAAAAAGGACTAGACTGTTGCTCACTAGTCCAATGCATTGTTTTCAGATAAAAGTTAATTATTCATTTCATTTAGATATAAAGGTCCCAGAGTTTGGAGGAAGAGTGGAGAGGCACAAAATCCAAGCTTCTTGAGGTCTAGTGTGATGTTTTCACTATTAGTGATGGTTTGGGGAGTTTTGCCATCTGCTAGAGTAGGTCCACTGTGTTATATCAAAACTAAAGTCAGCATAGTGGTCTACCAGGAAAGAGCACTTTATGATTGAACCTGACAAGCTTTTTGGAGATGGAAATTTTATTGTCCAGCAAGACTTTATTGTCCAGCACCTGTCCACACTGACAAAAGTATTACTACCTGGTTTAATAACCACACTATCACTCTGCTTGATTGGCCAGCAAACTCGCCTTACCTAAACCCAGGAATATTGTCAAGAGTAAGATGAAAGGCACCACACCCAACAATGCAGATGAACTGAAGGCTGCTATTAAAGCAACATGAGCTTCCATAACACCTCAGCAATGCCACGGGCAGATTACCTTCACGCAATAGGAGGCCAGACCAAGTAATAAGTGCATATACTGTACATTTAGTAGGCCAAAATATCTTTATTAAGATTCTTTTTTCAGTTGGTCTTAAATAATATTCTAATTTTCTGAGATAATGATTTTGGGTTTTCATTGGCTGTAAGAAATAATCAACATTAACAGAAATAGATCACTGTGTTTGTAATAAATCTATATAATGTATGCATTTCACTGTTTGTATTGAAGTACTGAAATAAATGATCGTTTTTATGAGCTTCTAATTTATTGAGATGCACATCTATTCAGAAGACTGATGAGACAAATAGTATAATATTAAATGTATATATATCTTTTTTGCTGGTACAGTGCTTACAGTGGTTACCAACATGGAGTATTGTATGTTTACAAACATATTGTATTGTAATTTGTACTAATTTGTCATCTTGCTAATAGCAGAGTACCAATAATAACACAATTCAAATGCTGCAGATGTAACAAATTGGGAAAACAAAAGAATTTTAAAACTGAACTTTAAAACCAACAGACCAAGTAAGCTCCTTCAATTATATAAATTGCTTATTTCGTACATCGTTTTTGCAGATGTACGAATTATTAGGTGAGAAAAAACGTGAGGGACCACAGATGGGAGAACTCATGTTAACTGCTCTGGCTGCATTTTACTGTGGAGGCAAAAACTGCAGTGCTCACAGATGCTTAGCATGATTGGACAGGAGCCCTAACGTGCTCTGGCATCCTCATTACAGGAGCTACTCTTTCTCGTTAATTTACTAGGCCGGTCCTGCTTGCAGGCTGCCTGGGTGCTGTGGGCCAGACGGAGGGAGCAGGGAAAGAGCCGTGCCAGATTGTATCATTTGCAGTTCTATTGAATATGCACTGGCTGTCCTTATGTATGAATTGCTTCTGACATGCTTTGTGAATGTTTGCCCAAACCATCTTCTGCTGCCATCCAGGAATTCAGTGTCATGCTGTTATATAAACAAGGGTCTCTCTCTCTCTCTCTATCTCTCTCTTTCTCTCTCTGTCTCTCTCTCTCCCCCTCAACCATACACACACTTAACATTTGTGCCATGAGTAACATTCCATTTTTACGTGTTTAAGGAATTAGCAAAACGAGAGCACATGCAGTCATTTCCGTTTAATACTAAGCTTAGCAATGGTATTATCCGACACAAAAGTGCAGTGTGTAGTGCTATCATCACTTCGCAAGGACACGGGTTCATTCCACGGGTGTGACGATTTAGAAAATTTTGGTGTGGAGTTTGCATATTCTCCCTTTGTTTGTGCGAGGTTTTTCTAGTTGCTCTGGTTTCCTTCGGTTTACTTCCGCATTCCAAAGACATGCATGCTAGATTAATTGGTGTCTATAAAGTGGCTCTTATTGTAGGAATGTATTGCATATGCACATTAATCTAAATTATCTAAAATATCTTATCCAATTTTAATAAATTACTTCTAGCTGTATTTTAATCAGGATGAAATGTCTTTTTGTAAGACACTAAAAGAGGTTAACCAAACAGTTTGTACAAATTGAGGATGGTGCATTTACAGACAACTACTGTATATACTGAGTGGATTTATAGAGAACAGGGGCTGGACCTAACTCTTTAACAAAACACTTCTGTTAAATAAAAAATGCCATGGGAAACATCTGTAATCAATTATGTAAGTTCAACCCCATGGGTTATGTAGATCCATTACAGTGTGGACATTTCATAGGGGAAATAATACAGCACTGCTAGTCGATGAAAATCAGTACAATTGATCTATTACTTTTATATTTTGACAATTGTTTTAAACAGAATCTCGTGTTATAACCTAAAATTGGCTATTTTAATAAAAAAATTAAAAATGATAAGTCAGTGTAATAAGACTTTTGCTGTTTATTTTGGCAATTGCATTTTATTTCAGTGGGGGCGTTTATGTTTAAAGTACCTTTTGGTGAAAAGCAATACAGTTGTGCCTTGCTTGCATTTAGACTCATACTGTATGCAACTGTGACATCAATTCAGTGTGTTGTTTTAAAACAGGCTATTGTTGTGTATTGTTTTTTATAGTTAAGAGGTCCTTCTTAACACAGGCAGGTGTTTACAAAAGCTTCAGTTAGTACAAAAGTCTGCAGGCAGAGTTCTTACTAAAACTAAAAAATATGATCATATAACCCCTATCTTAATTACACTTCATTGGCTGCCAATTAAATTCCACATAGACTATAAAAGTCTACTACTCACGTATAAAGCTCTAAATGCTCCCCAATATCTAAGTGAACTACTAATATTTCATAATCCACCTCGACTACATGCCACCATTTTTTTATTAGTTCTTTACTATAATTATGTCTAATCATTTATTTCTTGGCTATTTTTCTTTTGCTGAGGTTCACACACTACCACTGAAAGAGTGCCGAGCGACCTCATTTTCAACACAAGCCGATCTACCTGGATGGTAAATTTTACATACGCCATCACATATTCAAAGGGTGTTGATCTGATATAACCCAAATGAGGATTGGATTCCCCTCCGAGTCTGGTTCCTCTCAAGGCTTCTTTCTCTCATCTCTTTTCTCTTTTCCTTGCCGCTGTCGCTGTCTGGCTTGCTTGGGAAAATGAAAATGAATCTCATTTAATCTTATATTTATATTTATAAACTGTATAACATTCCTGTAAAGCTGCTTTGTAACAATGTTCCATTGTAAAAAGTGCTATATAAATAATTATATATAAACAATGAATTGGTTTGAATTGAAGAGGTCAGGAAATGTAAAATAATACCATTCTATTATGTAAAACATTTTTGAATTAAGGTGATTCATGATTAGAACGAAGCATAACTACAACTTTTGAAAGAACTTTCTCCTATGCAACTATTTTGAGAATCTAGTACACGCAAAGAGAATGTCCTCTTTACAGGTTTATCTGGGCCAAGCTGCTGCTTCTGATAAAGTATGCAGAAATTCTCATGTATAGAAAAACATACAAAGAATAGGGTATGAGTGGAAAATAAACACCTATGGGAGATGTTGGAGGCATGTGATGTGCACATCACTCAGGTATAAAACACCAAGAGATTAAAAATTAGTTGTTCATCACTCTAGTTATTCTACTCCAGAGACTCAGATTTTAAAGAATATTCATTCTATTTTATTGCAGTGTATTTTATAACTGTTTAAAATGTAATAGATTGCAGACATGCCACTAGCTTTATTTCATGGGTGGCATGGTGGTGCATGTGGGTATTGCTGCTGCTTCACAGCAAAAAGTTCCCGGGTTTAATTCCCAGCTGGGGTGTCCTGGGTCCTTTCTGAATGGAGTTTTGTTTGTTGTTTGCCAAATTAGACATTCCACTGACTCTATGTTGCTGTGCATGTGCCATTGAAGAATATTTCAAAAGTAACTAAACCTGTGGAAACTGCAGAATGTGAAAAACATAAATGGTTAAATAGTCTCCATACTGAGGAAATTTAGAAAAGGCTTTCTCCTCTGCATTCATCTTACAAATCCACCGTACTTGAAGAGAAATGTGCATTTTATCCGGCGAAACTGCTGCTTCTGATAAACCATGCAGCCATTTTAGCTGTCTATATAATATATATATATATATATATATATATATATATATATACTGCTCAAAAAAGGGAACACTTAAACAACACAATATAACTCCAAGTAAATCAAACTGTCTATTTAGGAAGCAACACTGATTGACAATTAATTTTACATGCTGTTATGCAAATAGAAAAGAACACAGGTGAAAATTCTTGGTAATTAGCAAGACACACTCCATAAAGGAGTGGTTCTGCAGGTAGGGACCACAGGCCACTTCTCAGTACCTATGCTTTCTGGCTGATGTTTGGGCACTTTTGAATGTTGATAGTGCTTTCACACTCATGGTAGCATGAGACGGACTCTACAACCCACACAAGTGGCTCAGGGTAGTGCAGCTCATCCAGGATGGCACATCAATGCGAGTGTCTGTCAGTGTAGTGTCCAGAGGTGGAAGGCGCTACCAGGAGACAGGCCAGTACAGTATTCCATAAATGTGGGGCTCAATAAGAGTAGTCCTGCACCTTTTTATCAAAGTGGGCGTGGTGGATCATAAGAAACAAAAAGTTCACTAAGATACTGTGGCGCAAAACCGTTAACTGCGTTGTTATCTTATAATCAATACGAAATTGCAGTGTGGATAAGACAGAGGTGATGTGCTCATATTTCCAGGTTCTAGTAAGGTTGCATTCTGGACTAACTGTAGATGGTTTATGCACCTACTGGAACAACCAGACAACAG
>JAOUQV010000040.1:11823114-11844414 GCA_028565295.1 Aspidoras spilotus
AATAATCACACCAAGGTCTTTTACAGCTGTACATGGTGCAATTGAAAAATCATCCAGAGACAATAAAATATCAGAAACTTCTACTTCTACCTGCCTGTGGTCCTAACATCAGTACTTCAGTTTTCTCTGAGTTAAGTAAAAGAAAGTTGGATAAGCCTGTAATGTGTTTTTCTACTTTAATTTTGTGTGTGACTCCAAATCCAGGCCTCAGTTGGTTAATACATTTGATTTTTATTAACGATTTTTGTGTAATCTTGTTGTCAGCACATTCAACTTTGTACATATCAAAGTACTTAATGAGAATATTTCATTCATTCAGATCTAGGATGTGTAATTTGAGTGTTCCCTTTATTTTTTTAAACAGTATATATACTGTATAATATATATATATATATATATATATATATATATATATATAAATAAACACACAAAGCATCTAATGCAGATATAAAAAAATACAGTTAGGTGCTCCAGGAATTCATAATAGCAAAATCCCATCAGCTCAAAGAGTTGAAAATGATTTGCTTTTTTCAAGTTTAAGCTCTGTAAGCCACTATAATTGATTAGAAAGACAAGTGAGACCAAACCATCAACATGTCAAAGAGCTGAGCTATTTTATATTATAATTCTGTTTCTGAAAGTGAAGGAAACATTCTGTGTTGCTTACACCTCACTGGAGTTCACTGGGGCTAAAAAAAGATATAGTTATTTTTTACAACCTGTGAAATGAAATGTCCTGTTGCATTTTACAACAGGTAGTATGTGGTCATCTTCTCATTACACAGTAGCACAACAAGTTAAATATTTCATCCAGGGCTCTGGAAAGAAAAGGCATGTATGTCTGGGATTTTAAACTTTTGAACTTCATTATTTTTGTTATGTCAGGAGGAAAAATGCTGATAAATTTGCCATGGTATGCTGAGTCGCTCACTATGTGAGTTGATTATATTGTAAATAGGTCTTTTGTTATCTTGGGAAGGCAGTTAGTTGTAAATAGCTCTGAAGTTATTGGGCCAGCACAGTCAGTTGGAGAGAAGTAATTGGATAATTAATTCAGCCTCGGACAGTTCAAACGGATTTCCCTCATCTGCATCTCAGCAGCTTTGCAAGATCTCCGGGACTCATGTTTGATGTGTGCCACAGCTGGATAATTGTGATGCCTTTACTATGCCCTCCCATGCCAGATAATGGAGGGGATTATTTTGAGTTTGGTTGAAATGATTGGTGAAAAAAATAGAAGATAAATTGACACCTGTATAATTTAAGTTTAAGAATGTGAATTAATAATACAAAAATGACTAATTTGGTGCTTTGTTAAAATTTCCAGATGTGTTTATTTGGAACCAATATAATCATAGTAGGTTTACAGTCATTGGCAAACTCTCTAAGTCTAGGAACATTTTATAAAAACAAATATCTGACCATCTATTGCACAACATTTTATGGGATAGGTCTTATCTCTGTTTATGTGCAAGGGACAGGGTTTATGGTCAATATACTATAGTCAATATATTTGGGCTTTTAGGTGGCACTGTTCTTAAATAGGCATGATTTCCTAGTGAAAATTGCTGCATAGACTCGGGAACACTGACAGAACTCATTTTGTTGTTTGTGTGAACACAATTGCCCAAGCAAACAACAAATACTAGTTAAAGCTGTCTGGTGTAAGCTAGAAATACCACCATCTTATGTAGTCCAAAATGGAAAACTGATCTGTGGTCTGATGAATCAAATTGATTCATTTGAGCTTCTTTTAGGAATCACTGGAAGCTGTGTTCTGTGGACTAAAGAGAATGGAGTCCATTCATATGATTGTTAGTGCATAGAGAAAAAGCCTGCATCTCTGATGCAGCTAATACATGTTAAAAGGCTCTATCAATGCCGAAGAGAATATAGAATTTCCAGAAAGGCTTTGTATACTATATTTCAGCAACAAAATGCTAAATCATAAACAGCATCTATTACAACATGGTTTCGAGAAGGATATTCTTGGTGCTAAACTGTCCTGCCTGCAGTCTAGTCTTATTACCAATAGAAAGCTTTTGCTTATTGCAGCAATTGGTCTCCTCACATACCAAATAAACTATATTGCCCAAAGTATTCGTTCACCTGCCTTTACTCAAATATAAGCTTAAGTGACATCCCATTCCTAATCCATAGGTTTCAATATGACATCAGTCCACCCTTTGCAGCTAGAACAGCTTTAACTTGAAGGTTTGTAGTAATTGACTCTGCAAAAAGTTGGCGACCTCTTCACACTACGCGCATCAGCATCCGCTGACCACCCTTCGTCAGTTTACGTGGCGTACCGATTCGTGGCTGAGTTGCTGTCGTTCTCAAACACTTCCATTTTCTGATAATACAGCTGACATTTGACTGTGGAATATTTAAGATCAAGGAAATTTCATGACTGGATTCGTTACACAGTTGGCGTCCTATCACAGTTCCACGCTGGAATTCACTTGACTTACTGAGATTTCACAATTGTTTGTAAAAACAGTCTGCATGCCTAGGTTGATTTTATTCACCTGTGGCCATGGAAGTGATTGGAACACCTGATTCCGATAATTCTGATGGGTGAGCAAATACTTTTGTCAATGTAGTGTATTTAGTCATTGCCAAATTCAGTGAGCCTAGAAACACTTAAAAAACAACTTAAAATATCCATCCATTTTCAGCAAATACACATGTAAATAGTGGCCATGTTCAATATTTTTATTTAAACATTATTGATAATTATGTACACATTTGTATATAATCATTTTTAGTTATGTCTAGTAGATGATGAGAATTAACGCATCCATAGTTGGGTTAGCCCAGATAATAACATTATAATTATTACAACACTGTATACAGCCCTGTTTGGAATGTGTTCACTGGGTGGTTCATTGTGGTCAAAGTGTTTATAGAATTCCTGAAATGATTATGAATTTTCATAAAATCATTGGTCATATTTTGCTTTGTCATTTCCCCTAGCATGTGTTTTTTGTGACTTTAAGAGAATTTTTTGGCATTCAGAAAGCAGCTACTTACAGTAAGAATCCATATTGTATCCTTACATTCATTATCTAGGCTGCTTATCATACTACAACCCCGATTCCAATTAAGTTGGGGTGTTGTATTAAACATAAATAAAAATGAAAAAATATGAATACTATTATTTGCATTCATTTTCAAGTACACTACAACAAGATATTTAATTTTCAAACAAATAAACGTTATTGTTTTTTGTTATTGTTCTCATTTTGAATTTTGATGCTTCTAACATGTTCCAACAGAGTTGAGACCGTGGCATGTTTACCAATTTATTAAATAACCTTTACTGTGAATAACACTAATAGTATGCATTTGCGAACTGAGGAAATGTATTATGATTTCTTTCCCATTTTTCCAGATGTACAACTTCAGTCGCTCAATAGTCCGGGGTCTCCATTTTTTGTGTTTTGTGCTTCATTATGCGCCTCATTTTTTCAATGGAAGACAGGTCGGGACTGCAGGCAGGCCAGTCTACTACCACTCTACATACTCTATTACTATGAAGCCACAGTCTTCTAACACGATCAAATTATTGCTTGCTATTGTCTTACTAAAATAAGCAGGGGTGTTTTTGATGAACTTTTAATGATAATATAGATTGTAGATGATGAAATCTCTATGATCCTTGCAATTGCACATTGAGAAACGTTGTTCTTAAACTGTTAGACTGTTGCAGTTGTTTAAAAAGTGGTGAACATTTTCCCTTTGGGGTGCTCAATTAATACCCAGTCATGACACTTACTTGTTTCCATGTAACGTGTTTGACTGTGGAATGTTCAAAACAGGTATTTTTTGAACATTTATCAACTTTCCCAGTCTTTTCTTGAACCTGTCCAAACTCTTTTGGAATGTGTTGCATGCATCAAATTCAAGTTTAGTAAATTTTTGCAAAAAACAATCAAGTTTATCCATGTGGACATGACATATTTTGTCTTTGTAGTGTATTCAATTGGATATAGTTTGAAATGTATTTGCAAATCACCATATTATGTTTTACAAAATTACCCTACGTCATTGGAATTGGGGTTGTGCATGGTCATAGGTGCTGGAGCCCATGTAGTACAGACTTGAAAGTTCAAACTTACTTAAACATATTTAATGACATACATAAGGTCAATAATAATATAATAATTGATACTTAATTGATCCCCATAGGGAAATTCTTTCTCTGCATTTAACCCATCCAAGGCTGAACACCTGGAGCAGTGTGCTGCACTCTACTGAGGCGCACGGAGAGCAGTTGGGGGCTGGGTGCCTTGCTCAACGGCACTTCAGCCATGACTTGCCTAAAGTGGGGTTCGAACCAGCGATCCCCAGACCTTTACCCTATTCAGTAAACCACGGCTGACCCCAAAACATCTTGGCTGTTACTAATCCACACAAGTTACCACCTGATTGATTCCTGATAAAATAATTGGAACAAGAACGTTTGGACTGTACTTTGCTAGATGCACACTTTCAAGTGAACCAATACTTGGTGATGATTATTATGTTTTACAAGAACACAAGTACCGAAAAGAATGCATATTGAGAAACTGCCTATGCCTTTTCACTGTAGTGGAAAGCCCATAAAGACAAAAAAAATGCAAATTCCACACAGTAAGGACCCTGACTACACAGTTGGGGAATGTAGGTGCTTTTTACTGCGATGTGTTAGCTTCACTAAAGAGCTGCAGTGACACATGAAGGACAGATGATGACAGATGATTTCAGAGCAGAAGATTACTGTTCTTAAGTGAAAAACATGGATGTCAGTAAGAGAACTATAAACAGCATCATCAAAAACAAGGTAAATCTTTCTGTGTGTGAGGTTTCCAGTGGCAATGGCATCCCTTATTAGGCCACGTGCCAGAGAACCAGAAGGATGCTATCTTGAGCAGTGACATTATTATTATTAGCTGTTTTTTTAAATAAACTCCACATTTATTTCCTTTAACTTCTTGTGTATTTTTTCTGAAGTTAACCTGACACTGTCTACCAGGTTCAATTCAACAACTTTGGAAACATCAACTGTACAAAAAACCGTCAGTGACTGGTACAATCTAAATAGTTTTCATAGTGAAAAGGAAAGCCTGCTCTACATTAGTCTTGTTTAACATCTGTCTTACAGCATTAAACTACTCCCTACTATTAAATGCTTCAGAGATGCCCCTTAACTGTCTACCCGGTTCAGGTCAACAACTGTCTACTTTCTACCAGGTTCAGGTCTACAACTGTGGAAACTCTTTATGTACTCTGTTATTTTCTCTTTAAATATATGTCTGTGAATTACTGTGAACTTTTATGAATTTTCTATATTTCTGCATACATATTATGTAATACATGATCAGTCCTAAAAGTAGATAAAGAGATACCTAGTAAAAAATAAGACAAAAATATTATACTAGGTAATTTATTTATCGAGGAAAATGATCCAATATTACATATTTGTGAGTGGTTTGCAATAACCGCAAATATAGGTTTCCTGTAACTTATTATCAGTACTGCACACCGGCTTGGAGGAATTTTTCTCAATAAATAAATAACCAGGTATAATGATATTTCAGTTTTTTTTCAAACTGGTCTCCTTTTCTCTGCGTTTAGGACTTGTGTGAATATCTGATCATGTTTTAGGACATATTTATGCAGATATATAGATAATTGATAAGAGTTCAAACATTCATCATTTACCAATGTCAGTTTAATTTCTGTATTATTTAAATCATTTAAACAATTTTATATTCAAAAATTACATAACCTTCATATTTCTTTTGGTTTTTATATACAGAATAATACACACTATGCAGCAGACACATAAGCCTGTTAATACACAAAGTCTAGTCCTGTAAATTTATTTTACATAAGTATATAGTTTATTCTTTTTGATCTGATATAAATTTTTTTTTTGCTATATATGCAAACTATTCTTCAGCAGAGGGCATGAATTTTTGTAGTATTTTGTTCTATTATTTTAAACAGGGTGCAACTGTCAATAGCTGCAAAATAATTAATTTAGAGACACCATATACTGTATAACAAAATGTATGTTGCCACATGACTATCAAACCATATTCAAGTTTTTCCCAAATTCTTTTCACAAATCTGTGGAACAAGCATGTTCCAGTGTGACAATGCGACTGTACACAAATCAGCATCCTTAAAGGCAAGGCTAGTTTACGAGAAATAAAGTGGCCTCACAGAGTCTGGACCTGAACTAGAATTCTGACTGCAGGTGTATATGCATTCATTCATTTATTTTCTTAATACAAATGGGGTCACAGGCCAGATTTAAGCACACATTCATACACACACATTCATGTCTTTTGAATGTGGGAGGAAACCGCATGAACATGCAGAGAACATGCAAACTCCAAAGATTTCCAGAGTATCCCCACCCAAACAACTCCACGTCTACACAAAAACCAGGCTAAATGTGTCCCGAACTCAGCACCCAATGCATAGCTTGTAAGATGAGTGTACTCAATTAGTGTGGAACAACAGTTTGTATGGTTCAGCCCCCCAAACCTGGCACAGATCGCTGTGCTCCAACCTTACACTTCGCGAGTTTGATCGTAGCACTTTTGCCACTGGCCCATGATGAATTACACTAGTTCAATCCAGCGGTTGTGATGAGGCAAGTCCTTGCATGGCCCATGGTTTCCTACTGCTTTGGGTACTTCAGAATCTATGTTTGCACAGTCCATGCAATACTGGCATGAGAACATGCATGTACACCACATCCAGACCATGAGAAGGACTTGACCGCACCCACGTAGCCTGCCCTGTAACCCTGCTTTGAATTTTGTCTGCTAGTCCATTCAGGTGTATGGTTCCTTTCTCAAAGTCTATCACCGTTCCAATGCATCCAAGAAAATCCCCCAGTATGCAACTAAAAAGAAGAATAAGAATAAAATATGACAAATAAAAGAGGCGTATTGTCTTGTATTGTGCACTGGTGCACAGTCATGTTGGAAGAAGGGGCCAGCTCCAATTCTGATCATTTGGATGGGTGAGCAAATAATTTTTAAAATATAGTGTAGCTTAAATAAAATAAAGGTTTCCATGTTGTTATGGTTGATATATTTATATTTTACTGAAGTAAAAATGTCAGTTAGTGTAAATTGGTCAAAACGACTGAATATTGTCTTGATCTCAGCTAGAATCATACTATATATGATTCACGTAAGTTTCACAGATACAGAAGCTGTGTTTATACTCTGTGATATTGTCTATATTTAAAGAAAAAGTTAGGTTTAACGTGTTTAAAAACAAAAAAACTGACCTACTACACCTAGTTCAAGTAAACACAGTTAGAGTTGCTTATTCCATTACAGTGTCTATTATTCTTTTTTCCCCAATATATTCTCTTTTATTACTTATATATCTTTTGTAACTTCTGCCAATATCACTATCCCTGATCGTTTTTCCTCCTGTTAAGTTGATTTGCACCCTAAGGCCTCTATTTTGTTAGCCTTAACTTGAACCCAATGCGTTAGTGAAATCTCTGTGCGTCCAAGCTGCAAAACAACCATTTGATGAATCACACTTACTACAACTGCTGATGTAACCCCAGTCGCCTTTCCCCTATCTACCTCAATCACCATTACCTTCATGACTGTGCGCACCCAGAGGTCATACTCAGCAGGGAGAATGAAAATTACTCTCTATTTTCTGTCAGCAATTTGCTCCCACTGCCCCTCTCTGCTTTTCATTCAAACGGACTCACCTTAAATTTCATTCCATTCGTGTCATACATAATGTCCCAAAGTAGTGAACTACTACTGATTTCAACCTGAATAGACATAGCTATCTATGGGGAGTCCAGGGCGCCAACTGCTGTTGGTCTGTTATTGTATGAAATTGTGGAGGTGCTCATAAGAGGCATGTAATAATGTGGAAATGCAGTGTGTTAGCTACTGTAGAGTCCCATGGTGATTTTATTCATAGAAAATAAAGTCCTGTGGGGTTTCTGATGGCTGTTGCTAGCAACTACCCTCAGAGTTATTCATGGTTTTTCAGCCACAGCGCACCATCAAAAAGCAGTTTGTTTATAATACTCACCCATATCTCTCTCCGCCCTCCTAGGCAAGAGGGGTGGACAAGCTCAACATGTTGTCAATATGCAGTCCTGCAGTACAATTAATGTGAGTGTTTTAACCTTTAATTTCAGCTTCCCAGAGAATTCATTGCAACTACATAACCCAGGTCATCAATAACTCCTCAACACAGACCATTTTCAGAAAGGTTAATAAGAGAAACCTGCTTGCCCCTGCACTGTCTCAATCTATGAGCCCCCCATTCCTGTTTATTCTGCTCAGTGGTTCCTTCAATCCCCATTTGTTTATGTTTATCATTAAAGGCATGCCTTTGTAAGGCTGAGGGGCACTGGTAAATTTTTTTTGGAAGAAATCAGATTTCTTCTTATCTCTTCTTAATTAGGCCTTGCTGTGTTGCTGTATGGACAATAACAAAATGGACCTGGGTAACCATCAGGTATTTAATGATTTTAATCCAATCTAAATCCTAAATAAATCCTAAAGGATTAATTTATCAAGAGGATTATATGCACATATAACTAAATTTTAATTGTATTCTGTAGATTACTGTGAAACAATCAATATATTTTAAATAATATAAAATCACTACAAATACATATGAATATTTTTTTAATTTTACAAAGGATGACCAGCTAGTCTCTGTTCACCCTTCACATAAATAAATGTACGAGGTTCTATATTGCCGACATGACATTAAGAAGCCTTGTTTTAGGTTGCTTGGAAGACACAATTTCATTAATCGATAAAATTATGATTTGTCACTACTTTATTTCTTATTATAAAGTAGTACTTGTGATTGACCTAAACATGCAAATATGTTTATTTGTAAAACTCTTAGGAACCAGGAACATGTGGCAGAACAATAATTCTATTACTAATAATAACAAAAATAATAATAGTAATAATTATGTTATTATTATTATTATTATTATTATTATTATTACTATAAGAATGTAAAACTCATTAATACTTGTAGTATTTAGTCTTACAAGATCTCAGGGAGCTTTAAGCTATTCATATTATGCAGAAAAAACAGCAGCTAAAAAGCATGCCAGCTGAACATTATTCATCTTTGTGTGAGTTCTCAAACATAGCTCGACAGATTGCAGATACAGACACAGCCTGCTTGGTTTTGCTGATCTTTTAACTTAAGTGGAGCAAGGCGAGGAGATTAATCTTGTGAAAACAAAGAGTTTTTTTAGATTAATGACAAGACATAATTTTCCACCCCAATGGCCTGTTGCAAACCTACTGAAGTTAGATGGGTCATAAGCCGAGTGGGTGTGGGTTGTGGACGGTGTGACTTCAGGCTTATCAGAAATCTAACTATTAAAATTATGTGTATGTGTGATTTGTGTTACATATAAAAAGAAAAAAAACCCACATCTGCTTTATGAATTATCAGTTATATGATAAATGAAATGAATGAGATCAAATAGTGTAGGGGTAACTCTCCTCAAACTATATAGAAAGCTCTGCGTTCTCTAAAATGTCATGTCAAATACAGTGTCTTTTTACTTTTGTTTTTACATACAGTATTTACATTGCTAGAGGGTCTGTGTTATAATGTGATTAGCATCATGGCTGGTTCATTAAGAATCATTCCTAACATTTTTAAATTCATTCCTAAGGTAATTCATTCTATGAAAACCCATTGAAGCTGTGCTTATAATAGATGGGGCTTCAGAATGGCTACATATTCCAAGCTGCAAAGCAAGACATTTTTCAGACAAATGCTCAAATAACATTAAGTCCCCTGGATGCTTCTGTATGATGATCAGTATACTGAAAGAGACTGGACATCTTGTTAATTGACAGCCTTATAAAAACCATGAAAACATTTCAACTTCAACGACATTGTGTTGTGATTTTTTGGCAAGTGAAACTGTGCAAGAATCTGCTTTAATTATTTTTAATTGCTAGTTATATTGCTCAGTATTTTCCTTTGTACATATCATACTATGAATTAGATTTCCTGTGTTTGGTCCTTGTTTCAACTTAATCTAACTTTAGTGAAGTTTGTTTTTAGGGGGCAGCAAAACACAGAACGCTGGTGGAAGTGCTGGATATTTATTATTACACAAAAACACTAAAGGCTAAGACAAAAAATTCACAAAACAATCAGTGTGGGAAGTAGGCGAGAAGACTACAAGCCCCTCAGGTTCAGAGGAGTTCACACCACAGGACAACATCTAGAGCCATAGTCCTACAGATGTCTCCATCAGCGAGAAAGAAATCCTACCGATACTTACTGCAGTGACGCAAAGAAACACAAGCGCATATAGCACACATTCAACAAATGAACATCTTTCTTGGGTATCAATGGACAAGTCTCCTAGTTGGTATTTCAGGTTCACAGGCCATTTTCTACAAAAAACCAAAGGAGACAAAATGTATTTTTTAAATCAATCAATAAATAAATGTAATAAAAATAAATGAACATATTCCTCATAATAATTTTTTAAATATATTATCTTGCAGTGTCATTTGTGCAATACAGTGCAATACAACGCATTGTATTCTGTATACGCTGTGATATAAGGCATAATATTATACATGATGGGCTATAGTGCAGATGCTAATATTATCTGTCATGGGAGTAAACAAAGTGATTTGAATTAGATTCTTTACATCAACAATTAAGCAAAATTCTCTTGCAATACAACAGGCATTGTAATTACTATGAATGGACATATTAGAAGAGGCATGCAACTTTAATATCAATCCAGTATCTCCTTTGTCATAATTTTGTTTTAGACTGTTTTAGAGTTTTTTGTGATGACATATCACATCCATAACACATCCTCGTTGTCATAAAGCCAACAAATCGAAAAAATTAAATATACATAGAACTCATTGTATTCATTGTATAACGCAGAATATGAAATCACCACTAATCAGCTACTCACTGATTCTTCTGCTATAGACTCCTTAAGCCCCAGCATCACACCAGATAGCAAAATAATGATGCACAGAGTTTCCAGCATCATATGTAATGTGACTCTTAGACAATGATGACTGCAATGTGCACACAGTTTCTGACTTTAGTGATCTTTTTTTACTATTTACAGAGGGCATTGTCTACTTTTAAAAACATGTATTATTTAAATGTGAGAAGCAGAAAACAATGATCTTTTATGAACTTGAAGGCGATTTTATTTATCTTGCTACTAACAAATTCACAAATTGCTGTAATTATGTCACCACACATTTAGGCTGTCTGACATAATGTCATCTACTAAAACATGGCTAACAGAACAGACAAGGAAATAGGTCCCCAGAAGGCTCTCACATGCAGAAGTGTATGCTCAGAAACTGCAAATGGCTAAGCATTTATTCTGCTCAAGGTTTCATGTTTCAGTACATTATTGAGCTGCCTACAATGTGTTTTTGTTTTTGGCCATAGTCTGGCATAAAATTGGTTACTGCAAGGTAATGCCTAGGACTTATTATATGGACCAACACTATATGACGGCCATAGTTTAGAGATTGATTAATGTTGAATTTGATGTGACATTTCCAGTCAACACATTTTTTTTTTATTTTGAGACAATTGTTTGCATATAGCAAAAGTGCACAAAAGAAAAAAAATAATTTCACAAATGAATAAATGACAACAGATTGACCTGAAACATTTGTAGTTGTAAATGAAATTGTTTTAGATGCTAGTGCACGATGAGTGGTTACCTAAAAACCTTACAGTAAACAGCCATATTTATTACTAGCCCTATTTAGTATCAGCTATTGCTAGCTAGTACTGTCCAGTACTATAGTGCTGCCCAGCAAAAGAGTTATCAGGGGCTTTGGTCAATGTTTAACCACTTTCCCCACACAATAGGCAGAAAATTATGTTGCATAGCAGATAAAGCCATGTTCTGCTTTTGTATTAGTTTAATGAGATTACCTATAGGACCAGGTCCCCTACAATAATAAAAGGACAAAGAACTACAATATTAAATTACATTCATAAAAGCCACTTAAACATGTGCAAAAAGAAGCCTTGGCCTCCACACAACCCAATTCACTCACTATACAGGAGCACTAGCCCTAGAAACAACTGAGACTAATTGGGTCTTCATATATATAAAGAGCAGTTGGGCTAGACCTCCTTGCGGGCCAACAAACTTATCTCTGGTTTATTCTGAAACTTTTTATGTTGAATTTTGAGTTTGCAATGTTTTGTTCCATGTGGATCTCTGTTGTTTGATTTTTGAATTACTATGCTTTTGTGGAATGATTAATGTTGTGATTTTTTATGTTAACGATAATAACGATTTTGCTCACTGTTTATGTTTTTTATTCCAGAGAACCAAGAGCCAGAGTATGTTACAAAACCCTCCAGACAAGAGCTTAGGAGACAATAGCAGAGATATTGTACAATATGGCACACACACAAAGTATAAAGTATAAGTGCTGGGGGAATAAACAAGCACAAACTGGTATATAAAAAGAAATGCAACAGATGTCTCTAGTTCAGTGATATAAACTGACAAAATAGCAAAAACTAATCAAGACATTAGACAAACTGAGTGAGAAAACCATTAGATCTGCAGCATAGACAGACTACTCCCTTTTAGTCGATCCACACCCTCTCTAATTCCTGCAGCCCTTAAATAGGTAGAGGAATGAAGCACAATACATATCAGGTGCATTCAATAAACGTATGTGCTGTGTGCAATTTCACCATGAGTGTGTGTGAGAAACCAGGTGAGTCTGGACACACAGTTCCTTTCGCCCTCTGGTGGTGGATATGACAGAGTGTTTGGGAACATGAGTATAATATAAAATATAAAATCTTCAGTGCTTTGCTATCTGGCCATTTTGTGTTAACTTGCAGTATTTTGTTTAATCCCCACACTTTGTGTGACATTAAATTAAATTAAATCCTTCCTTGGTTGCTCTGGGGCTGTGACTTGTCTGCATTTGTCTGTCTCTCCGTCGCTATCTCTCTCTGTGTGTCTGGTGTGCATCCCCAGGGCATGGCTGCTCCAGAGGCGCACACGCCATTTTAATTAAAGACAGACTATTCTTATCAGAACCAGCAGCCTCCTGATCCCATTTCCTCACCTGCCACAATCCTAACCTTACTTTTCATAAGCTCTTTTTTGTGTTTTCTGGTATAAATAATCTCTCACCTTTGTGTTCTATGTTTTTTGTACAGAATGGCAACAGAATGAACGCGCTAAAAATGGACAGAGTAGGGAGGCAGGGTAACCTCCGTTATTTGAAGTCCAGCGCCAATGAGTCTGACAATCTGGACATGCTGGCAGACCCCGCCATCATATAAATCGAGGAGAGGGTCAGTAATGACTTTATGCAGACCTGGGTTGCTTGGCGAATCTGCCTGTTGGTGCCGGCGGGCAGCAACTCTACTTCAAAGAAGAAAAAGAAGAGAAGAAAGAGACAGCCCTGTTGATCCTGGTGCCCTGTCCAGCCAATCTATGGCTATGATTTCACAGTCCTGGATGAGAAAACCATAGCAGGAAGTTTCCCCTATCTGGGAAACCCCCCTTGGTGGTGGGTCCATGGTACCACAGAGCGCCTTGTGAGTATCCCAGCAATGACTCCACCCTGGTCAGTGGTGCTGAGCCAATGGCTCCCCTCCATGATGGTGTCTTGTCTTCCCCTGTTTGTAATGTTATATTTCCCCTCTCTGTTTTTGCCCCGTCCGGCTTCCCCATATAGAAAATGAATGTATGAGTGAATAACTTTACTTCATACTGTCTGCAATGAAACAAAATAAATGTAATTAACAATTAAATGTTATATGCATTTTCCATACTGGCGTTGATATAGGATTGAAATATTTTGGGGGTTTCTGCAACCAATATTATAAATATAATTACACATATATATAATACTTTAGATTATTAATTCAGTGTTATAGAATGTTTCATTTAAACCAGCCATTAGAGAGCACAAGCCAGTGTATTTCTAGTGCCAAGTACAGGTAAATGGTGAGGGTTGCATCATGAAGGGCATCCGGCGTAAAACATTTACAAAAAATGTAAATGCGTGTTACTAAATGTTACTTCATACCGGATCGGTCGCGGCCTGAGTTAACAACAGCAGGGTACTGGCAGAAGTCGGGCTACTATTTTCCAAAGACGACGAGGAGGGAAGCGTGTGAAGAGATGGAGAGAGAACGGGAAAGTCAAGAGAGTAGGACTGAAGGTAGCAACCCTGAATATAGGAACGATGACAGGATGGGCAGAGAACTGGCTGACACTATGAAGAGAAGAAGGGTGGATATTTTGTGTGTGCAAGAGACAAAGTGGAAGGGTAGCAAGGGTGGAAGCATTGGTGCAGGTTTTAAACTGTTCTATCATGGTGTGGGTAGAAAGAGAAATGGAGTTGAGGTGGTCCTGAAGGAGGATTATGCAAAGGGTGTTATTGAGGTTAAAAGGGTGCCAAATAGGGTGATAAGTTTAAAGTTAGAAATTAAAGTGTAATAGTGAATGTTGTCAGTGGCTATGCACCACAAGTTGGCTGTCAGTTGGAGGAGAAAGAGAGATTCTAGAGGGAGCTAGATGAAGTAGTAGAGAGCATTCACAGAGAGGAGAGAGTGGTGATTGGTGCAGATTTTAATGGGCATGTTGGTGAAGGAAACTAAGAAGATGAGGAGGTGATGGGCAAGTTTGGTGTTAAAAGGACAGATGGGATTTTGCAAAGAGGATGGAATTGCACATATTGCACATATTTCCAAAAGAAGGAGGATCACAGGGTGACCTACAAGAGTGGAGGCAGGAACACTACATATTGTGTAGATGAGGTCAATTGAAAGAGATTGGAGACTGTAAGGTAGTGGCAGGGGATAGTGTAGCTAAACAACATTGGATGGTGGTTTGCAGGATGACTCTGGTAGTTAAGAAGATGGTGTGTCATCTGGACTGATGAAAGACAGCAAGGAAACCTGGTGGTGGAACAAGGAAGTGCAGGAGGTTATTCATAGGAAGAGGTTGGCAAAGAACAAATGGGACAGGGAGATGAATGAAGAGAGTAAGTATAAAGAGGGGAGTATAAAGAGATGAAGCGTAGGACAAAAAGGGAGGTAGCAGTTAGCCTATGATAAGTTGTACAAGATGTTAGACAGTAAAGAAGTAGTTCGCCTTGCAAGGCAGAGAGATAGAGTGGGAAAGAATGTGCAACATGTCAGGGTGATCAAGGATAGAAAGATGGAAGGAGTATTTTGAGGAGCTGATAAATGAAGAGAATGACAGGGAAAGAAGAATGGGAGGCATAGAAATAGTGAAACGGGATATAGTAAAGATTAGCAAGGATGAAGTAAGGAAAGCTTTGAAAAGGATGAAGAAGGGAAAAGCAGTATGACCTGATGACATACCGGTAGAGGTATGGAAATGTATAGGAGAGATGGGAATGTCATTTTTGACTAGATTATTTACTGAGATTTTTGATAGTGAATTGATGCCTGAGAAATTGATGCCTTAGGAATGGAATGTAGAACTGTCAGGCTACAGGGAGAAGTGGTCACAAAGGTGCAGGAGTTCAGATACTTAGGATCAACTGTCTAAGCAGATGGGAAGTGTGGAAAAGAGGTGAAGAAGAGATTACAGGCAGGATAGAGTGGATAGAGAAAAGTGTCAGGAGTGATGTGTGACAAAAGGGTTGCAGCAAAGGTGAAAGGAAAGGTTTATAAGAGCGTAGTGAGACCAGCCTTATTGTATGGTTTAAAGACAGTGGCACTGACTAAGAGACAGAAAGCAAAGCTGAAGGTGGCAGAGCTTAAGATGTTGAGGTTCTCATAAGGAGTGACCAGGATGGACAGGATTAGTTATGAGAACATCAGAGGGACAGCACAGGTTGGAAAATTGGGAGACAAAGTTAGAGAGGGCCGATTGTGTATATATTTATAGGAGGCTGTTAGAAATGGAGCTACCAGGCTGGAGGCAGAGAGGAAGACCAAAGCGGAGATATATAGATGTGGTCAATGCAGACATGCAGGTAGTTGGCGTGAGAGCAGAAGATGCAGAGGACAAAGTGAGGTGGAAAAAAATCACAAGCTGTGGTGACCCCTGATAAAATGGAGAGGCCGAAAGCAGAAGAATAATGTTTCATTTGCCAATAGTCTAAAACAGTCTTGTTAGTCTTCTTAGTCCACAGTTTTTCAAAAGACAATTACTGACACCTTGCACCAGCATGGCAAGACACAAAAAGTCATTTCTAAAAGGGCTGTCTGTTCTACGAGCTCTGTGTCTATGACCATCAATACAGAGGCGAAAGAAAGGAAAAGGTGTAGTATAAAATTGTGTACAATATCAATAGGGAAAACAGCACTCTGGAAAGGATTATGAAACAAAACCCATTCAAAAATGTGGGCGAGATTCACAAAGACTGGACTGCCACTGGCGTCAGTGCTTCAAGAACCACAGACATATGCAAGACATGGGTTTTAGCTGCCGCATTTCTTGTGTCAAGCCACTCTTGAACAAAAGACAGCTGTCTACAAGGAAGCTTTAGCACATCTAAGCTTTAGCACTTCCCGCTGCTGACCAATATTTGGGAGATGCTAATTTCATTTTCCAACAGGACTTGGTACCTGCCCACAGTGCCAAGGCTACAAGTACCTGGTTTAAGGACTTTCTTAATTGTCCAGCAAACTCACCTGACCTTAATACTATAAAAAATATATGGGGTTTTGTATAGAGGAAAATGCGACACGTTAGACCTAACAATGCAATACAGACCACCTTGGCTATCATAACACCTGAGCAGTGACAGAGACTGATCGACTCCATGCTGCACCACATTGCTGCAGTAATTCAGGCAAATGGAGCACCAACTCAGTATTGAGCCATAAACAACATTCCCACTTCTTTGATTCCAGAAGTGATAGGGACATAATGGATTAAAAGATATTGGAGATTATGCACCAGCTGGGAAAGTGCGTGTAATAAATCAAAAGAGTGAGGTGTATGCATTATTTTCCATATACAGCAGAGCCTCATAGACAGAATCTGAATTTGCTAATTCAGTGATTACCAAGGTCTTCCACACCTGTTCATGTTGTATTTTGAAAGGGTCACTAGTGGTTTGATATAACATTTAATTCAGTAATACAAACCCGATTTTAAAAATGTTGGGACAAAGTACAAACTGTAAATAAAAATAGAATGCAATAATTCACAAATGTCAAAAACTTATGTTGTATTCACAGTAGCTAATATGAAATTTAGTGACAGCAACACATTCCAAAAAAGTTGAGAACAGCTGGAGGAACAATTGGCAATAAGTCAATAACATGACTGATATAAAAAAAGAGCATGTGGAGTGGCAGTAGCTCTTAGAAGAAAAGATGGGAAGAGGATCACCAATCCCCCTAATTCTCCACTGACAAATAGTGGAGCGAAATCAGAAAGGAGTTCAACAGTGTAAAATTGCAAAGAGTTTGAACATATCATTGTCTAGCATGCATAATATCATCAAAAGATTCAGAGAATCTGGCAGAATCTCTGTGCGTACGGGTCAAGGGCAGACACCATACTGGGATCCCATGATCTTTGGGCACTGCATAACATACAGGCATGTTTCAGGCATAAAAATCACAAAATGGGCTCAGGAATATTTCCAAAGAACATTCTTTGTAAACACAATTCACCGTGCCGTTTACAGAATACAGAATAATTGGTAGAACTGGAGGCTACCCTCGAGCACACACTTTCCTATTTTCTGACAACACTAGTTTTAATAAAATGGTCAAAATGGCTTGTAGCAAGATGACATGGAGGAGGGCAAAGAGAGTCAAGCAATGACACTCATATCAGTGCTGCCCTGCAATATAAACAATGACAATAAAATACAAGCTGAAGTCTTAATTAAGATGAGACTGCATTAATTACAGCTCCTAACAGCGATGATTGCTGATTCCTTGTTCTGATTAGCTCAAACTGTCAGGGCTTCTTTTACTCGAGTGGGAGATGTTAATGAAATTACCTTACCCTGCAGAGTGAGCTACTTCCTTACCATTTCATCTACCTACCTCAGCTGACACACATGACTCAGCTCAGTCATGTGAAGTTGATACAAATTATGTCCAGATATTATGTACCTGATATGTGGTATAAAAATGTATTGTGCACTTTTGTGCTTTTATTCTGAACTAGGGTGTGGCACACATTGTGTGTTGCTCATAGTGGAGAACTGATTCATTTTTTATGACACTGTATGGTTACTTTTTAAATGAATTACCCTAGTATCCATATAAAGGATGATGTGCTTACAAGAGCTGAGTGTGAAATTAAATGATTTCAGTGCATTATAGTTATTAGCTGCTTCAGTAACTCTATGATTAAAAAGAGGGATAGAGAGTTATTGAGGAGAAAAGTAACATTTAATTAATAACTGCTATATATATCAAGGTCAAGTTTAGTGTGTTAGAATAATGCATACATATTAATTTGCCTTAAATATTTATATTTTTAAATAAATTACATATAAATAAACACATTTCACCAAGTTTTATGAATTATAGAGGAGAAAAATATAGATAAAGCAACAATAATTTAAAATCAGGATTTATCACAAGTGTTGTGATGCACCATTCTATTGTGATGTGTTGTCTGAACACAAATGTCAACATCTGACCTACAGTATGCTAAACAATGCCTAGATAGCCATGAGGCATTTTTATAAAACAAGCCTGGTGGATTAATAAAGCAAAAATCGTCCTCTTTTTCCAGGTTTTCTAAAGGTATTTTTGAAGAAAAAGTAACATTTGATCTTAGTATGATTTTCTGGCAAGGAAGAGAAGTGAAAATAAAATATAAATAAACTGTGGATTGTGTACTGTATCTATTTGTATATAATTTTCTAAAAACACAAACAATATTTTAAGAAAGACAATGCAATTGTAGGAGATAAATATGACCCAGAATTTTCAATTTTATTTGTTTAATGGTTAACATAATTTTAGCATCAGTGTCCAATTTCATGATGTGAACAAGGTTACATCCATAAACAAGTTTCTATACATAGTACTGTACATTGACAATTTGGTATGTCCATTTCTGATAGGATGCATATCTTTGGACTTGTGTGTGGAACTGTGGCACGAGGAGGAAATCCATTCGAACCCAGGGAGAATATGCCAAATCCAAACAAAAATCTTCACACCTAGATCCTTCTTCCTGTGAGGGAAGCCCTATACACTGTGCCACCATGCCAGTCCTCCCATTCATAATATTAATTAATTGATTTTCTATACACTCTTAATCCTAGTTGTAGAGTCACAGGAAAGCTAGTGCCCACCTGGCAACTCTGGGAGTGAGGACAGGAACAACCCTATATAGGGCACCAATCCATCCTAGGGCACACACACAATCACACAATAATGGACACTAACAGGACATTAACTAACACAATGGTGTGCTTGGTTGTAACGTAACTTTATTCTTTCATGAGTTATTTACAAGCTTCTCTTTGTTTACAGCCATTTACATGTTGCAGAGCTTTACACATGGGGAGCGGATAGAAATTGTGCTGATGTCTGGTGAACGCAGTACCTGGGTCTTTGCAGCAGATTTCTATGGCAGTTCCCGACACTGTGCCCAGATTTGGGAGTTACCCGGTGGGCGTTGGCTGGCTTATGATTAAGTGGAGGTTTCACTCGTGTGGATTAAGTGAGTTTTGACCCTAGATAAACAGCAAAATTTCTTTTGGTGATATTCATAAAACTGACTTGGAATATCTTAGTGTGTCTTAAAATAAGGGCAGAATGGTTGCGCAGTGGATAGTGCTGTGGCATCACTGCAAGAAGATCCTGGGTTCGAGCCCTGGGGGGACTTTTAACATTTCTGTGTGGCTTTTGCATGTTCTCCCTGTGTTTGCATGGGTTTTCTGCGGGTACTCTGGTTTCCTCCCACATTCCAAAGACATGCATGATAGATTAATAGGTGTCTGTAAATTGCCTGTAAACGTGTGTGATTGTGTGTGCTTTTGTTTTTGACATGCTTTTGACATGCTGTTCATCATGATACTTCCAAAAGGAAAATTATGCTTTATTAGAGTATCTGTTGTGTGACTGCAGGATTACATTTACATCGGGACACACTTCATGCAGAAACTGGGTATTACAGTCAGTGTCTGTTCTGGATACCATCTACAGGCTCTTTGGTAAATTGTTTACTGATTAACAATATATTCAGCATGTGTATCTCCGAGTGTCATTCACTATGGTACCGAGGATTTCATATTGTTATGTTGTCTGTCCTTTAATACCCTGGTAAATTTCTTATCTTATGACTTTTCGTGTTTCTGGTCTATCTGCAATTTTATACATCTCAGTCGCTTAAAACATGTATGTGTTTAAATGTGCACCAGTTGGTCTACTTGGATATTCATTTGGGTTTGTTTATCGGAATACTAAATAAAGATACAATCAAAAAAGTATTGTTTTTTATAATGTCATTATATTGATTTGCACGAAATGAATAAACAGTTATATTCATACCAACCTATAAATATAGGTGACTACAGCATAGCTAGAACGCAGTGATGAGTTTAGATTGTCAATGCATTATTCACAGCTGTTGACTGGAGCAGTCCAGGTGTCTTTACTAATGAATGAGGTCTATGATGTGCAGCAGAACTCATCCATTGTTAATCACTAGCAGCCATAAATAATGCTAGACTACCCTCTCTAGAGCTGTGGCTAAGCAGATGTGCCAAATTTCAATTTACAATGAAATAAGGGAGGAGGTCATTTTATATGTCCATATATCAATGTACAGTGTTCCCTCATTTAACCCTTCCTACGCACATGCGACAAGCGGATGCTTATGTGAGCCGAATGGGAAGAGATGGTTACTGATGGTTTCTTCAGAAAGAAAACAGCCTGCGAGGGTTACTGAGCCAACCAGCGACTGTGATACTGGTTGTAAATATTACTGTAAATGGTATTTTATTTGGATTTAAAATGTATATTTTGGAATCCCGTAAATGAGCGAGCCTGCAATAATCAAACTCCTAAGTAGTGAGGAAATACTGTATCTGCCTACACACTGTATTGGCATAGTGCATGCATGAAATCTAAACTCACATTTTCCCAGACAGATTGTCTCACCCTTACACTTCATTAGTGCCACAACACAAGGTAACTTTTGAGAAAAATTCTGGTGCAACAGCCCCACTTCTCCTCTACAAAATCAGAAAGCTTACTACCACCTGCATGTTTTCCAAAAACATGTACTTCTGTTTTATCAGTTAAGAAGAA
>JAOUQV010000040.1:11863522-11881544 GCA_028565295.1 Aspidoras spilotus
TAAGAGCACAGTTTTGCTCAAAATATTGCAATGCACACAACATTATAGGTGACATAACAGAGTTCAAAAGAGGACAATTGTCCAAAGTGGCTCTTGATACATCACAAAGACTTGCTGTCTTGGTCACAGATCTCCTAAAATTTTTTTTGCTGCTTTTGTAAGATTAGTGTTAAACAGCCCAATTCTGAAGGCCCATCATATTCTGGAGCATATTCTATACAGCAGAGTGTAACTATGACATGGGGACAGAGAACTGCTGGCGAATACATTGACTGTGGGGGAGTGGACTCACTGGTTGCAGGGTGCTCAGTGTTCTTTAAACATATACACCCACTATAAAAATGTAAAGTACCTGAAGGCAGCCAAAAGGCTAAATCCTCGTCAAGAGACTAATCTTTGAATGTTTCCATTTTTTCATAGCAGGCCCAGGTAAAAGAATGGTAAGTCTGATGCCCTGCCGCATCAATAAAAAAAAAAACACAAATTATTTAATTAATTAAAACTATCATTCCACCATGCAAGTTGGATATTAAGGCTAGAAAATCCAATAGAGGCCCCCACCAGTGTCCGCCACCATCTGTTGACATGGGATTGCTTATTAGCGTTACATTCTTAATTGCTTACATATGCCGTGAACTTTTAGTTTTTAACTTTGAACTGTGACGAACTTTCGGATTTTTTTGTTTCTTCCTGCATTTGTCGCCATTAAACTTAAATAAAACTTGCACTTGTCTGCACGTCATTACAATACATACTATACATTATTTTTTCATTTGAATATCTATTGTACTGTATATTAAACTAGATACCATAGCTACATCTGCTTTAATATACTAGATGATTTCTTACCAGGCCTCTCTTGCCTGACATATTTAGAAAGCAAAGAAGCATGTTTATTTCAGCTTAAGATGAAAAGGCAACAAGAGAGGATTGAATTTGGGCACAAAAAAGGTAATTTTCTTCACTCTTTTTGGATTCAAAAGGTAAAGAAGCATTGGATGCCATTATGCAGTTAATTATCATCTAAGTAAACATGAAAGCGGAGGAAGAAGAAATGAGAGTATGATAACAGCCAGGCAGTGATTTACTTGGACCTCAGTCGATGGCTGAGAAGACTGCGGGCCATGAATCTAATATGAGCAGGACATTACCTAAATGATGTAGACCAAAGAATTTAACGGATTGCACTACCTGCTAATGCACCTTATTCCGCTGAACACATTTGTCTCTCTGCCTCCTCCACTCAGTAAATAAACATTAAGGCAAATGATGATGTCTGTCTGAAAAAATATATGAGAGCTTTTCTTTTCTGCAACAAATGCAGTCAACACAAGCTGCAAATGTATTTTTATGCATTATAAAACATAAGGCCTACTTCTTCATCTTTCAAGACTTATGAGTAACAGACGGGCTATCAGTCCTTGTAAATTCTATGTTTTTCTCACAGAGGTGCCATTTTGGAGGTATTGTTAAATTGGAATTTGAATTACATTGAGAGTGTGTTAGGGGAATAACACTTGCAAATAAATGTAATCACTGGGACATGTTAGATGGATTATTATGATTTAGGGTATTATTGTAACATGCATTAATAGGTGTCGTCCCAATCCTCGTCACATTCTGACACTTCTCTCATAGCAGGAGTAGGAGTGCACACTCATCTATGTATTTCATGTCATCTGAATTTGACAGTGCCATGAGCCACAGGTCATAGTCGCGATGCATGACAATATCATCATCATGCAACACATAGAATTAGAAACAAAAGGCATGGTACAAAAATGGAGAAACCAAACCTAACAGCAAATGCGTTGTGAAACAGCAACATAAACACTACACGCAAACATAAACTGAGACTAGGAATAACAAATAAGGCATAAAGTTCAAAAGGTACTAGGAACACAAAGAAACCACCTTTCTATAGTCATTTATTTTACTTTACCTTCCGTAACATTACTTTATCCCAGTTACTTTACTTTAATGATCTGCGCTGGAAATTGAACTTAGAACCCTATTATACTGGCACAGGTCATGAACCTAAACACATCTGTGAACCTAACTATAGGGTGTGCCACACAAGGCTGTAACAAAAAACAGGACCGCACCTGCATCAAGAGTGAGCGTAAACAAAACCTATAAACAAAAGAAACAGCAAACTGAAACAAAAAATAAACATAACAAAAACATAAAACAACAGTCCACAAGTCCATAAATACAGAAACAAGAACAAAAACAAAACATGGTCCGTTTTTGCGATCTCTGCAAATACCTAACAATTATTAAAAAAGAGCAAAACAAAATCAAGTCAATGGCCTTGTTTCATGCACTGGTCTGATGATAAGAAATATTATTTAGATACAGTATTTAATTCATTTTTGTAACATGTATCAAGGGTATTTTGTTCTTGTAATCTTAATAGAAAATAATATTAGTCCTACTCATGTAGACCTACTCGTATAATCTTTCAATTTCAGTCAAAGGATACACTTAACATAACATAATATTAATTCTTGTTTGAAGAAAGCTGAAACTTTTACGATTACAATTTTAAGTATTAATACAATTACCATCTATCTTTAATTAAATGTCATTACCTTAAAAAAAACTTTATTAAAGATGAAATATATAATGAGAGTAAAGCAACTACCTAACATGAAAAGATAAAGTGAACATTTTGATAGCAGGAACTCTTATATAAAGTGCTTTATGCCTAAAAAAAGAAAATAATAAAAAAAAAGATTTTTACAATCAATCAATTACTTTTATGTTGCAATATTTTAATAAAGACAGGGTGACATGCTTGAACCAATTATAACAGGTGGAGCCATAGCTACACAAACACACACTCACAAACACACACAAACACACACACACATTAACTGTCTTTAATACTTGATAAAATAGTCATTAAGTGAAGGAATAGGCTATTGATTTAGTAGCTGTCCTCGGATCAGCTCAGGAGCCCTTACATCTTGCTGATAGGGTATAGCAGAATTATCTATATTCTAAGTCTGTGGCTTTGCATGATTGAGAGAGAGAGAAAGTGAGAGAGAGAGAGAGAGAGAGAGGAGAGAGCGATCATTGTGCAGTTTGTTTTCTCTCACTCTGGAATAGCATTATCTGGTCCAGCTCCAATTAATGTAGCAGTCAGTAAGGCTCACTAGGTGCTGCTAATGTGATGTCACTGTGTATTAAGCTGAAATATTTCAATGTCTGTTTGATTCAACCACTTTTACTTAAAACAATCCTGATATCTACTTAGATTTATTAATTAAATAAAACTGTATTTTGATAAAAATACAATTCAAAAAAAAATAATCCCTGTCATTCCCAGTGGGGCAGTTATGGTTGGATCCATTGGGACTGACTGAAATTCTGTCTGCATTGGTCAAGGAATATGGTTCCGTTTATGTTTGCTGGTGAAGCGGATGGGTATCAGCCTTGATAATTCTGGGGAGGTTGGGGCAGAACAGTAGGGAAATGTTAAGGTTAAAGTCCACCCTTATAAACATATATCTTTGTTTTAAACCAGTTGAATTTTTTTTCATTTTATTTATTAAACCATACATTTTATTATTTGCTTCTCAATGATGTATCATAAATCCTATGAGGTCTCAAGTGTGTTAGGTAACTCCTCAGTATAGTATTTGAGCACAAGATATACACATGTCTACAACTACAAAAAGGAAAGTTGGGGCACTCTCTAAATTTGAAATTAAAGAAGAAGTTAAAATATGCAAATGTTAAACTATTTAATTCAGTGTTTCATTGTTTATATTAACAAACTCAAGTTCGGACAACAGCAAAATAAGACTGGAAAGGTTATACAAGTAACACTGTTCTAAAAGGTTCTACAATTAGCATTTTAACTGGTAAAAGATGAGGTTATCAAGACTGAGTATAAAAGGACCATCCATCAAAGGCTTGGTCTTTGATAGCAAGGGTGGGTTGTGCCATTATGAAAAGAATCAGAGAGTCTTTTTGGTGCACGAAGGCCAAGGCTGGAAATTGTTACTGAATTGGCATGGCCTTTGAGATTTGAGGTGGTACTGTCTAAGAAACCATCATGCTAGTGCAATGTCAAATACCCACATGAGTTCAGCAGTAATTTCTAAAATCATTCATACACAACACAGTCAACTGCTTTTTCAGGAATGTAGCATAAAACATTATTAAGCTAAGAGGAAGCCATATATTAATTCCCTGTTACAAACATGTCAAAATTCATCCAAATTGCTATCAACAAAACCAACAAAAACTAGCATTTTTAATAGCTAGAGAGTGTATCAGTTAACTCAATTGTACTTCTATAGCGATTTTTTCATTGTTGCATAGAAGCTTTACAGAAAAAAATTATGCCTTTTATATGAGCTACATTTTAAAATGGTTTTTCTAGAGATCTCTGCGGAACAATTTAGTCACAGATGCTAGTAATGCTGTATTTAAACTTTTAATTTTGTTGAGGAAGTTAATGAGTGCTATTTTAATGCATTCTGCTTAGAGTTGTTTTTTAGCTCAAGTTTGTGTTCATGCTTGCCAGTAGGTCTTGTTTTGTTTCAAGTGTGCACTAATCTTTCCTCTTTGTTTCTTTAGAGTGTTGTCTAGCTTTAATCTGTCTGTCATATATATATTTGAGTAACAAAGCACTGTGTACTACAACTGTAGGACACTCTTTTGCTTTGCGGCACTAGACTGTGCGAAGGAAATTAAAACCGCACACACAGAGCGCATATGAAGTTTTGCTCATGTCATGCCAGTCTTGTTATTAAATTGTTCAGCTAAATTAAGGCACATTTTAAAAGCAAACTAGCACTTGATTATTCTACACCTCCCTATATCTCTGTGTTTTTTAGCTTTTCAAATTAAATGAGATACTCGAGTTAGTATTTGATTTTCATTCTTAAAATCAGATTTTTGTCCTATTTTGCTCTTTCTAAATAAAACTCTCCAGAAGTTTTCACAAAATTGCAGGGTCTATCACAAACTATTTTGTCATCATTTAGACACCAAGAACTTGCAAAATGTTGTTGCCAAAGATATTTATACTCAAAAAATACAAAGTATTAATAATTTGTTACTATACACCACTGCCACTACTTGATACCAAGTGTCTTTGAATTTAACTAAACTCTGCATGTTTTTACAAACACTGAGTCTGCATTTATAAGCAATTTAACAATTGCCGTATTTTTGTTTTGTTTAAAGTTTTGCAAAGCAGCACAGCTTTTCTGTAAATGGGGTTTGAATTTGAGGTTGAGTCAAATATGTGGTCTTTACATGGCTATCAAAAATTGGTGCACAATACAACTTCAATTTTCTTTTTACAATGTTGCACGTTGCATCATTCACGCAATACTTGAAACACTTATAGGGTCGATAGAATTCACAGCACACCCTTTATATGACTTTCTACAGTGTTTTTGGATTTTTTCTATTTTTTAAACATTTTTTAGCTGTCAATATATTGTATATTTTAAAATATAGTTTAATGTGGCATGATAATTGTAACCTCACTAGTTTTAGAATTTTTTTCTAGTCTGCTTATTGTAGTGACCTTTGTAGTGAGGTGTCTCGTGAAAAAACACTGTCCGTTTTTTTAAAAAACATTTTGAGCTATTAAAAAGAAAACACAAACAAACACACCTGAAGATTTTTTGACATATTTAGAGGATAGTCCCAAGGTAAGAAATGTGGCACTTTAAACAGCATGCCATCATCTCGTAGTTTGCTTGCCAGCTATTCAGCAGGGTCTCAGAGAGACAGCTTGACTGCCACTGTGTGGCCTGGCTGTGCTGTTGGTATATAATTCTGCGTGGATTTTGGGCAATGTCCAGGTGGAACCTGGATCAAGGCAGCCTGCTTGGTGTTAATTGTTGTGGCAACTGTTGCTTCATGCTATGCACCACTTGATGCCACTCCAACTCCAGCAAAATACAATTAATAAGGAACAGCAGGATATTAAAAGTCATATTTGTCACTGTCAGCATAAAGCATTACCTGATGCCTGAAATCACTGGAAGAGACATGTCTGTGTTTGTCACTTTTAAAGCACATGTCAAGTTGGTGTAAATTTCATGCATGAAATGTATGCATAAGTTGTTCCTGCAACGACAGAACAGCATTCATGCAAAGTTAAAATTGTATTGCTGTGACCCTTAATATCTAATTTCTCCTCAGCACTTGTTCTCAGCTCCAACCTGAGAGATTCCTGTCAGGTTGCTTACTGGCTGTCTTGATGTCTGTAATATTTAGTTATATCTGTCTTTTTTATATGAGTTATACACAGCAGCCTGAATGGTGCTTAAACACTTGCTCCTAGCCGGAGCATAACTGCAATAAATCAGCATCTGTGCTGGGGAGCACCAAGGCACTGAAGTCAGGGTGAGGAGTGCTCATCTTCCTGTTCTGCCAACTGGTTGTTTTGTGGAGGGTGACCGGAGGACCGTACTGCTTGTTCACATGTCATTGAACACAAATCACAGCTGGGCGGGCTGCAGTAGGCAGATGCTGACTGATGGAGGGGGGTGGTATCATATAACATGATATGTAGTGATAGAAGAAAAGGATGTCATAGGGATTCTTAAGCTTTCTTTATTTGTGGGCTTTGCATGGAATATTGAGGCCCATGCAGATTTGTACAGTATGTAAGAAAGAAATGAGGAGAAAAGATGAGACAGGAACAGTAGACATACCTGAAGTCAGAATTGATACAATATGTAAGAAACGATGGGTGTAAAGAATTAGTTGCACAAATTCCCTGAAAGTGTGTGTGTATTTGTGTGCAAGCATATGTGTGTTTTAATATTTTTCTACATAGAAGTGTGTCGGTGGAAAATTAAAAAAATTGTGTAAATATGCTCAGCATAAAATGTGATTATTTATTTATTTGTTTGTTTAAGGCATTAGTATTTTTTATAAATTCACTCTATCATACTGTGAACTCATACAGAATTCATTGACATTTACTTCTCAGACGTGTTCTAACAGAAGAAAATTCAATCAATAATTCTCTCACAGCTCATTTCAGATGTACACAGTTTTAAGATTTTGATTAATAAGATTAATAGTGTTAAGGAAGTGACTGCAATCCCTGATATGTGTAGGACTATCCCTACACCAGGGGGCAACAGCATTCTGCACTTCTACAGTATAAAATGGATACACTATGTAACAGTGTAGAATGGTCTTACATTTTTTTGATTTTCATCCACAAATCCTCATTGCTTTTGTTAAATGTAACTAATATACACCATTTTATGACAGTAATTGTCCTGTGTTTGTTTAGGGGAGGGGGTCTAATATGGTTTCATATCTCGGTAAGATTACAAGGATAGGAATATGTGCTCATTATAACTATGCTGGGACAAAATTGTATTGTTTTAAACACGTTTTAATATAAAAGCTAAATTTGTCTTTTCTTTGCTGTGGATAAGCTTAGGGTAACATTAGGGATAGTATTAAGTAGCTGGAATAATTTATGTGTGTGGGTGTCAGCAGATCATTGTCATTTATAGATTCTTTTGTTTGTAAAAGAGGCAGAGTAATACACTCACCGGCCACTTTATTTTTGTTAACACAAATATCTAATCCGCCAATTACATGGCCGCAGCTCAATGCATTTGAGCATGTAGGGGTGGTAAATACAACTTACTGAAATTTAAACTGAGCATCAGAATAGGTAAAAGGTGATTTAAATGACTTTGAACGTGGCATGTTTGTTGGTGCATATGGGCTGATCTTAGTATGTTAGAAACTGATGATCTGGGAATTTCACACACAAACAGTGCTTACAGAGGTTGGTTAAATTTTTTTTTTTAATATCTAGTTAGCGGCAGTTGTGTGGACCGAAATGCCTTGTTGATGTGTGTTTCGAATAACCCTCTGTTACAACCAAGGAATGCATCATACTAACTAAAAAAAGTGCAAAAGTGATCCAACCTTTTACTATTAAGGTGTACTCTACTAAAGTGGTTGGTAAGTGTACAGGTTACATGAGAAATTATCTCCACTTTATATAGGTTTCCTCAAACCCAAACACAAAAAATAAAAGGCAATATAAGATAAATATACAGTATCTGGACTACAAGTGGGATCATGGTGAAGTGGGTGGATAATGAAACAGCCGAGTGGATTTATAGTATTAATGATTTTGGTATATCATAACCACAAATACAGTATAGCCTATAACCTAGGGAAAGTGCAAAATTGTAGAATGATGGAAAAGACAGTGTGGGGGCTGTAGAGATGGGAGAGTAGATTACTCTGGTCTGTCCTTACACTATTCCTCATTTTAAGCAGCATGTTGACCTTTGAAGTCAAGCCTGTAGGTGTAGTTTAGCTTTTGCTGCAGAGCCTGCAGTAATTTAGGTGGCAACTAAAACACAGAGAACAAAACAGGAGGAGATGCAAAGAGTGTCTGTCTTTATCTCTCTCTCTCTCTCTCTCTGTGGGAGAGTGAGCTGCTTTGTCTGTCTACACACAGGTGCCTCTTATAAGAATGGTTTTTATATGGCCAAGATTTACAGGGTTCCTGTGTGTGGTGGTCCGTTTAGAATATTGAGGCTGGAGGTAATGATGCCCTAAAAGGCTATTTAGCACAAACAAAAGGAAACGTATGCCCAACATCATGTGGCTATCCAACTGTGTGACAAAAAGGGTATGCATATCTTGCAACCTATAAGCTTGTAATGGCAAGTATTTCACATCATTCACATGACTGCTATGCATAATCGTGTAGAAACACTGATGGTGCTGCCAAAGCTAAACTGATTGCAAGCTGTAACCCTGCCAATAATAAATCCCATCCAATCCCAACCTGATAGGAACAGGTGGGCAAAGAACTGATAAAAAGCTCTTTATACTGACAGTAAGTGCTTATGTTTAGAACATAGCAACAGCACAGAGATGTGAAGCCTCATTACCCTTCTGCTATTTCTTTAGCTAGTTTCACTGCCACACGTTCATTTCTGCCTATTCTGAAAAAGCATTATTTCTCGTCAGCAAACCCCTCAATTGGACACAGATGTTTCTCCCTCCCCAGGAAATGACTCGCTCCTTAGTAACAGAGGGTAGGAGCTTCGCTTTATTAAACATATAAAAAACCTAAAATGATGTGTGATTCAGAGGAAATATAGGATGATATTCATTCAAATTGATGAATGCATGTGCTGCAAAAATAATTACAGAGAATGAATGTAAGAGTTGTGGCTCTCAACATTCAAAAAATAGGGTTATCTGGTTAGGTGCGGCTTCAGGCGGCAGGCTAACGAGTAACCTATATACACATTCGCACACACAGACACTGTGTACCATTATAGATACAACCATTCATGACCCTTATGAATTCATATCACTTTGGGCTTGTAAATAATAACAGTGAAAATATACTGTAATACATATGATGTGGGTCTAATGTGCAATAACAGAGCCAGAAATGTATTATACGTTTTGGTCTGACTTGAATTATGAATATGTTTGCACTAAAGGCACCAACACAAACATGCATAATAAAGCCTATGAAGTAAATTAAGACACACACTTTAAAATATAAAATATTTAATTAAAAGTTTCTGTTTACAAAAATGATTAAAAATGCTTGCTCCCAACAGTTTAACTCTCAGCTATAAAAAACATTTTATATATTTTCCATAAAAATATCTAGAGGATATTTATATCTGGCTATAACACATCCAACTGATGCTGAAGTATTTTGTCATATAAACCATCCAAGATGGATTACCTGATGTCAATTGTCAGAATATTTATTATGTTATGTAATATGCCATCATCGCTTTGAGCTGGTTGTCTACACAGATGTACCCAGAATGAGAATCCTAATCTCTTCTGCTCTTGCATCCCTGGGCAATCAAACTCCTTTTACTAACACTCCTGGTTTTTCCAGCAGTGTGTGTTTCTCCAGCAGAGCTATCAAGGCTGCTTTCTGGTTATCTTGTCTTCAGAAAAGCACAGGTTTCTGGTATATGTATAAACTAAGTCTTGTTAAACAGCTGTGCATAAGATTATTCTTGCATTATGAATATTTTACACACCATGATTTATTGAGTACAGCTTGCACAAATCAGTGGATGTTGGAAATGTCTTCACTCATTTCAGAAGAAACCTCAAAACAAACAAAACCTGATTGCCACTTATTCCAAATTGTGAAACAGATTTGTCACAGACATTGTTCTCATTATCATAGAAATGAATATGATGACATATAATGAATGAGCAAGTTTACAAAGGTTGAGGGAACATTACAACATACAACAGGGAAGGTGGTGACTCAAAGCTATATTTGAGAGTGTCAGACATTAGCATATGGAATTAAGTAGAGGACAGTCTTAAGTTAAGTTTTAGACAGAGACAGATCGAAAGAGTAGAGAAGAGAGACAAGTATACCTACCGTTTACATTAAAATAGATTAAAACCTTAATGCTTAGAGACTTTATGGACAATTAAACATATGTATTGAGTATTGGGAGAAACACCACAGGGGCTGTAGTGAACCTCTTCTTTAGCTCCTGAAAAGCAGTTATAGCTTTTGGGGTCCAGCAGAGCTTAGTAGAAGTCTTCTTTAGGAGGCTGGTGAGGGGCGCAGATACAAAGCTGAGATTTAGTATAAATCTTTGATAGAAATTAGCCCTGAAATTGTCTCAGCTCGCTACTGGTGTCAGGTTGCTGCCAACCTCTCACTGCCTCCACCTTGTTCTTGGTCATGGCTGCCCTCTCTGGTGCGATGGTATACCACAGAAACTTCACTTCACTGATATGATATTGGCACTTCTCACCCTTGATACAAAGTTGATTCTGCAGCAAACGTCGAAGCACCTCTCTGACATGGTTTGATTGATCTGGCAGGAAGATGACGATATTGTCTATTAAGGCGATGGTGTAGCGGCTGAGCATTTCCCTTGCAAGCACCTTGTTTTTTATATTCTTGAACACACTTATTGACGAAGCCAAGCCATATGGCATAACCATGTACTCGTAGTGTTTTCTGGTTAGGCTGAACGCTGTCTTCCACAGGTCACCCTTGTGCATCCAGACCCAGCTTGGAAAAACCCTGCACTCCCGTAGTTGTACCAAGGCTGCCAGTACAAGTGGGAAAGGATAAGGGTAATTGACTGACGCCTTATTGAGCCCTTGATAGGACGTAAACCTCCTCCCTTCCTCTCCAAAAAAAGAAGCCGGAAGATGCTGGTGACGTATATAGTTGGATGGATGTAACTTAGATATATACGCTTCCATAGCTTTTTTCTCAGGAAGGAAGGGAGCATACATTTTACATTGGAGAGGTGTACAACCGGGTAGCAGGTCTATTTTACAATCGAACAGACGAGATGAGTTTTTAGGAAGTTGTTTTAGGCACTCTTATGGATTCCCCATCAATAAGCCTGATCTGGAATTTGCGCTGATGTTTTAGTGCTGGGATATTGAGATAATTCAGGGTGTTATGATCTATGAAGTTACCAGCTGCTCCAGTATCTAGTAGGGCAGGAAGAAAGAAAACCTAGTTTAGATAGCTTACCTAAAGTGTGATAAAATAGTCTGGCACAGAATGAAATATATTCTGGGTCCGACTTACCGCTTTAACTATGCTACTGTAGAGGGCTTCGGGTCTTCGGGGACGGGATGGACAAACCCACACTCTGTGACTGTCAGTGCCGCAATAGAAGCAGAGTCTATGTTTGGCTTGTCGCTGGCGCTCCTCTGGAGGAAATCCAAATGGATGGCAGTGGAGATCAGGGTGTGCAGGGACATAAAGTCATCTCTGCAGGCAAGTTCTCAAAGAATGACAGGACACAAACCTCTCCGGAATGGCATGAGTGCAATCAAAGCTGGCATGAGCTATGATCTCCTGGAGTGCCACACGTGACTCCTCCAGCTGCTGTGTGCTAATATATAAGGCTTGTTTGAGTGAAGGTGAGGTGGGCCAAGCTGTAATGACCCCCACACAAGTTTAAGGAGACAAAAGTAGTTTATTGTTTTTAATGTTGCACACAAACAAAATCTAAGCAGCATAGAGTGTATGGAGAAACACACAACATAAACAAATCCAAAAAAACAAAGGTATATTAAAAAGCCAATTAAAGTTCTTCTGCTCCTGTACACTCCAGTTACTGCTTCTGCAAAATACACACAGTTTAGAATAGAAGTAAAGACATAAACACGAGACATGAACATAGCAACTGTGACTTGAAAATGGACTTGAAAAGACTAGAGCAACATGAAACAGAGTTCCTAATCCAGTAAGGAATCAATTTGAGAATGCTATGCGCTGTGCCAAATCCATTATCATAGCAAAATATACTCGAGAGACCTTGAGCGTAGTTCTGGTGTGGAAACAAGCAAGAAAGTGTGCTGACTCGCAGTGATTAACTTTCTACCTGCTCTTTAAATTGACAGACTGATTAGTTTGACTGGACAACTTAATTAACAGTAGGTGGAAGTAATCGCTGTTTGGGAAAATTTTACATATAACCTGTGTCCCATATGGCTCTCCAAAAATCCTGACGTGGACGTTTGGAGTTAGATATTATCTGATGTTTCAGTGTTATTTGTTAGCAGTGACGGAAAGTCAAAAGTCATCATGTTTATTGTTTATTGTTTATTGAAATCAAATTCAAAAAAATTTGATAATGAAAGTGTAACGTGCACCCCCGGGCGCCGTCCTAAACCTGACCGTCCCGTACACTTCCCCATTCCGGAGACAGCGTGAGCATTACTAAGAGTGTGGACGCGCGCTCCTCATTAATCCTCACTAATCGAGTTTGGAGTGAACATGGAAAGAAACCTCAGGCGTCATAGTCAACAGTTTTTCCGCATGCATTAGGCACCCATAGAAACACTCATAAGAGGGACATGCTACTAGCCTAGAGTCTGTTGCTCCTAAGGGGAGTGGCTGTGTCACTGAAATAACACATGGATGAAGCGCAAGTGTTTATGAAAAGCGTGGCTCAGGCTCTGACACAGACGAGTGGCGTTCCTATGACTCGGATGATGCTGAAAGTCGTGAAATAAGTGTTGGCACTTGGCATGGCTCTGAAGAGGAAGAGAGGCAGGGCTTGTGCGTAAGCACTGACACAAGGCGAGGTTCTTGTGCTGAGGCTCGTGAATCCCTTTCTTAGACACTGCAACGAGGCATGGCTTTGGCATGGCCGTGAGGAGCGGCATGACTGTGTTGCTGACAAGAGGTGTGGCTTAGGCGTGGGAACTGACGCTGTAGAAAGGCGTTGTTTTGGTGTTGGGGCTGTAGAAAGGCGTGGCTTTGGCATGGGCACAGACATGGCTCGGGCACTAAAAAAAAGGCCTGGCATTGGCATGGGCACCGGTGCTGATAAAAGGCATGGCTTTGGTGTTGGCACTGAATAGGGGTGTGTCTCTGGGGCTGCTACAATACTGGGCATGATACGAGACTAGGACATTTAATTCAATTCAATTCAATTTCATTTATAAAGCGCTTTTAACAATGGACAAAGCAGCTTTATAGAAAAAGTTTTATCCCTGATGAGCAAGCTGGTGGTGGCGGTAGCAAGTAAAAACTCCCTGAGTAAGTAAGGAAGAAACCTTGAGAGGAACCAGACTCATAGAGGAACACATTCTGAAATCGGGTGATGTGATGCGATCTGTAAACTCATAACATATACTATATTATGTAATACATAATTATATAACTAACAATAATATATAATATTAATATAACAATATTATATAATATATACTTAGACAATGAAACTGAAAAACCTGTCATTTTAGTGTGGGAGGTTTCATGGCTAAATTGGACAAGCATGGTGGCCAATCTTCATTAATTGCACATTGCACCGGCACTGTCTGTGCTTTGCTAGGGCCTAAATCCTGACTGTCAATTTTCAATATTACTTTTATTCAGGTATAAACACAAGTTTTTAGAATCTTGGAGAGGAAGGGAATGTTAGATATTGCTCTATAATTTAACAGCTGGCAGGGGTCAAGATTAGGTTTTTAATCAGAGGTTTGATAACTGCTAATTTAAATGATTTAGGGACGTACTGAGTGAGGAATTGATATTTTTATGAGAGGTTAAATTATTTCTGGTAGTACATTTTTAAGTATCATTGTGGGTATGGGATCTAATATAGATGTTGTATATTTTATTGATGAAACTAGTGAAATTAACTCTGTCTCTTGGAGTGGATTACAGTAGGATAATCTCTGGTCTAAGGTTAATATATTGACGTCTAGGTGACTTGGATTTTCAACTTAATCACTGAAAAAATTCATAAAGTCGTTGCAACTACAACCTGATGGTGGGGACGCTTCTGCAGTGGTATTTTTCCTAGTTAGTTTTTCTACAGTCTTAAATAAAAAGTGAGGATTATTTTTATTTTATTATTTTTCTTATATTAATCGTCTTTTAACTGGGGCTACGCTATCCAGAGTACAACAAAATATTAAATCAAAGTGCTCTTCTGCCTGATTAAGCTCAGTGGGGTTGGAGGGTGATACAATTTTAATTGATAAATTTGGGAGTTTATTAACTAAATTATCTGCATTACTTGAAAATGTGCGTTTGAGCCTCTACTGGCATAAAATGCTACTATTTTAATTCATAGTCTTTTTAAATGAATTAAGGTAATGGTCTAAAATAAGATCAGAATGTGGAGGTGTAACTATGTTGTCTATATTTAATCCTAATGTTAATATTAAAGCAAGTGTGTGACCTTATGAGTTGATCCTATTACATTTTGGTTTACCCCTACAGAGCCAAGAATGGATGCCAATGCAGTTCTCAGGGGGTCTTCTGGATTGTCGAAATATATATTTAAATCAATTAGAGCTTTGTCTACAGATGTAATTAGTTTGGGCATAAAATCTAAAAACGTATGTAAAAATTCCTGTATAGAGTCCAAAGCCTTATTTTTTCCTTGTTTTGCGAAGATATTTTTCCAGTGGGTCAATCCATCTGGTGAATATGGTCAACAAGGAACCTGCGCACACTTCAGCCGTTGCGGGTCTGGCAATCCGTTTTCCGGATGGGAGATCATACGTGGTAAGCAGCCATGTTACCGCCTCGCTGATCTCGTTGTGGACGGGTCATTCTGTGCTTGTTCCTTTAGGTGGGAGATCAAATGCAGACACGCCCTTGGTGTAATGCGTGTGTGGGTGTGCAGGTAGTGTAGTAAAGGGGTGCGTCGGATCGCCAACCTTGTACCACTCTAGGAAGACAAAACGTAAGATGGAGGGACTAAAACTTTATTTTTACTATGAACAAAAGACATGATAACAAAGAAAATGCATAAAAAAACCTAACAGCAAATGTGCTGCAAAACATAGAACAAAATAAACGAGAACTAAGGCTGTAACATGGACAAAGGGTACGAGAAACACAAAACTGGGCAAATAGCGTAAACCACTTAAATGAAAAATCTTAACAATCGTTACCTAAAACTAAGTACCTGACACACAATCCTCAATAATTGACACTCCACAAGTGACAATGAGCAAACAAGAGCACTCTTTGTGCTTCGAGTGAACATGGAAAGAAACAGAAATTTGCTGCAATCCCTGCGCATAAACGTAAACATAAACCAAAACATAAACATGACATGAACATAACTTAAAACATAAATATGGAAAAAGTCTATAAGTACATGACCTGCAACAAAAAAAAGTAAAATAAGATAAAATCAAGACTGATTGTCTTCGGAATCCTGCAAATACCTCACAGTAAGTATGATTTTAAATAAAAATAATAAGAATAATTATAAGTTTGACTTATATAGTGCCTTTAACAATGCTCAAGTTCACTTTACAAAAGTTAATCATCTCATATCAACCAGATATGAAATGAAATATTGGGAAAAAAATTTGTCTTTGAAAGATTTGAAATTAGAAAGTGGTAGGTGAATGTAGAGTAGTAAAGTGAAGAGGCAGTTGGGGCAGTTGTAGGCTTGTGGTTAAGGAAACAGCCTTGCGCCTGGAAGGTCCCTGGTTCGATTCCAAGTACTGACAAGTCATGGCTTAAGTGCCCTTGAGCATGGCACCTAACCCCCAGTTGCTCCCCAGGCGCTGTGCTAGCTGCTCACTGTTCCGGGCATGTGTGCTCTCTTCACCTGTGTGTGTGTATTTGTGTGTTTCACTGCACAGATGGGTTAAATGCAGAGGACCAATTCTGCTGTGTGAAAAAATGTAGTGGCAAAATGTATCACTTTCTTTCAAGAGAGTTTTAGAGCATCACGGCAGCAACACTAAATGATCTTCCACACAGAGTGTACAATCTGAACCTAGGAATACAAGGAGATCAGCATATGAAGATTTCTTTTTTTATTTCTTTTTTCTGTGTGGTGTTTGAAGCATACTACATTGACTCACTCTCCCATTTAGTCATTTTCCATTTATTGTTAATCCCAGAGGACAGACATCCAAATAATATATATTTTTTGCTTTTATCTCCATGAACTAAACCTCCAAACATAATACGTGGACAAGCCATTTGGCTGATATTTAGCAAACTCAGGTGCTATTTTTTTTGGGAGCAATGATTTCTCCTTGCAACCCTGCCATGCATCAATTTTTTTTCAAAAATCATCAGAAATCTCATTTGTTTATGCCATGATACAATTAATATTTATGCAGAAATATATGAGTTCACAAACTTCCAAGCACCATTGTATCTCTCACCTGTGTTTAGAAATTAATTAAATGCATATATATTTCACTTTAAACCAGTCCCTTTTAATGTGTTCTATCACATGACAAGGGACAAGTTGCCTTTAAATACACATGTTGTTTTTTGTACTTATAGTATTTCACTGTGTTCTTTTAGGATGGTGCTTCAGTTCATTCACGCAATCTGTGCAAGTACAGTTATGGACATATACCAACTCCATGTTTTGATTAATTGTTTTGGTCCTGTGATTAATCTTTCTTTTCCTTTGTTGTTTTGAGCAGTTTCAAGTTTTTGTTAAATCAATCTGTGTACTTATTTATATATATATTTTTCCAAAGCTATAAAAGAAGAACTGTGCAAACCTTTTTTAACCTTTGTTATTCATTTTCTTGCCCATGTATCTGTGTCCAATGATATATGTATGTCCTTGGGTTAAAATTAAATCTACAGGTGCTGGTCATAAAATTAGAATATTATAAATTCGATCAGTCTGTGGCACTGCTCAGGTGTTATAGGAGCCAAAGGTTGCACTGATAGTGGCCTTAAGCTGTTCTGCTTGTTGGGTCTGTATGGCATCTTCTTCACAGTGCCCCATAGATTTTCTATAGTATTAAGGTCAGGTGAGTTTACTGGACAATTAAGAACAGGAATACCATGGTCCTTAAACCAGGTACTTGTAGCTTTGCCACATTGCTGCAGCAATTTGGCAAAAGGAGCCCCAACTAAGTATTGAGTGCTGTATATGCTGATATATTTCATGTTCATACTTTTCAGTTGTCCAGCATTTCTAAAAATCTTTTTTTGTATTGGTCTAGAGTAATATTCTAATTTTCTGAGATACTGAATTTGGGTTTTTTATTAGTTGTCAGTTATTATCATTAAAACAAACCAAATAAACACTTAAAAATATATCAGTCTTTGTGTAACGAATGTGTATAGTCTACAACTTTCACTTTTTTAATGGAATTCAAAAAGTGAAAAATCAACTTTTTGATTTTTATGAAATATCATGGAAAATCAACTTTTGTCATGATATCCTAATTTTATGACCAGCACCTGTATGTTATAACTAATTACTTTACAATTTAACTGCAATAGCCCTTGCCTTATACAATGTTATGTACGATCAGTTAAGTAAATTTTTAAGAACAAACCATTATGCATTGTATTCTATTAATTTAATAATACAGCAAAAAGGACTACTATAATGAAAACAGCAATAAAAATAATCACTATGCTCTTGCATTCAGTTTAATAATTAAAGCTAACAGATGCGATTTTTGCTTTGGGAATGCTGATGGAGAAGTATAGAGAAGGCCAGAAAGAGCTACACTGTGTCTTTGTGGATTTAGAGAAAGCTTATGATAGGGT
>JAOUQV010000040.1:11941006-11961403 GCA_028565295.1 Aspidoras spilotus
AATATTTAAGATACAGTATTTCTAACAGTATTTCTATATATATAGGGACATAGTTGGACACAGGACACGGAAACACACATTCTGACGTCCGCTCGGCTCAGCACCAGTAAAAAAGAACGTGCTTTGCTTCCGCCTGTTCTTATAGCCGGTGCACTGCATTATAGGAGTCCAAAGGCCACGCCCCCCTCACTCAACCTAAAATAGCAGAAAGCCACACATCCGATCCCTCAACAGTTCTCCGTTCCATCGAAGCAAAGTCCGGAGGTGCTATATCACAATACTCTCTCACCGTCCATTATGTCCCTGTAGAGCCAGGCAGGAATGGCTGCTGTTTCTCCGTTACAGCCAGTCAGATGCAGTATCGCCCGGCGCGCTGTCTCTGGGAGCACCTCGAATTCGGTCATCTCCCCAGCCATCGTCCTCAGGCCTGCGACTGCTTGCACAGTGTCGATGTCTGCCGCCGCGCGGCCATGCTTGTTGCCGCCATGTGATTTTTCTGCCGCTGATCTTACCAGGTTTGCCTCTGATTGTTCGCTCATCCCGCACGTCACCTTGGCAAGCCATCTTTTTTTTCGTCCAGTTAGGGAGTTCGCATAAATCTGACTAAAGAAACTAGATTTCTTCTGAGGACTGCCTTCATCCTCCTCTCTTAGGACAGCAGTTATCCCACTTCTGACACCAATGTGACGTAATTGGAAGAAAGACATGGAAACACAGCTTGCAGAATTGCTTTTTTATTCACACAGAATAAAAATGCACACACGTTCTTATGACTGCTCGGCTCTACAACCCCGGTAAAAAAGAAAGTGATTCCGCCTGTTCACATAGCCGGTGCACTGCATCATATGAGTCTAAATGACACGTCCCACACTCAACCCACACCACAATATATACTTTATATACAGGGTAGGCCGTTTATATGGATATATACAGGATGGGCCATTTATATATTTATATATATATATATATCTGTATGTATCCATATAAATGGCCCACCCTATATATAGTGGGTGACAATACCAGTAAAAAGTTTTGACACACCTTCTCATTCAATTTTTTTTCCTTCTGATAGGTATTCGCAGGGTTCACAAACACTGATTTTCTTATTTGTTTTTGTATTTGAAGCCATAACGTTTGGTGACTGTTAATGTTTTAGTTATGTTCAAGTTTTAGTTCATGTGCAGCGGATTGCTGCAACTTCTGTTTCTAAATATGTTTCACTTGTATAGCACCTACGGTGCATCTGTTTTTATACACACCCCTAGTTATTCTGCACAGGTGTGTGTAATAGGGTTTAATGATCCATGTCCATATAATAGGTGTGTTTATTCTGTGACAGGTGTGGATTGTTAAAGTAATGCAGTATGTTGCTTGTTTAAATTATCTGATGTAAAGTAACCAAGGTACTAAAGGATTATTCTGACTTTGTGTTTCTAGGGCCTTAAGATCTTTATGCTTTGTGAACTTAGTTTTTGTTATTCCTCGTCTCAGTTCATGTTCTCATGTAGTGTTTATGTTTATCTTTTTCACAGCACATTCGGTTTCTTTTTTCGTTTTTGTGTCATGTCTTATGTTTGTGATTGCATGTCATCTGATGATGACAATGTCATGCGTCACAACCCCTGGCTTGGCATAGTCAGATTCAGATGGTAGGGAATACATGGATAGTTTTTATATAGGTTAATTTAGAATAATAAAATTTGGTTTGTTTTGCCACCCCCCGCATTATCTCTATGGTGTGGATCAAGGCAGGCGGTGAGATGCACTTCTCTTCTGGCACGTCCACTTTTGAATTCCCAGCACAGTGCATACTGCTCTTCAATACGCCCTCCGTCTCCTGCTATGAGTTAAGAGTGCAAGAGTTACGAATTTAGACAACCGCCAGGGAGTGTGTGTTACACCTACACTGTAAATTCATACTGGAGTCATTTAGACAATTATTAAAAAAAACATTATTTAATAAACTTAGAAGTGTTAAACAAACCAAAATTTATTTTAGATTTTAGATTATTCTAAGTAGGCACATTTTGCTATGATTACAGCTGTGCACATCCTTGGCATTCTCTCAATCAGCTTCATGAGGTAGTCACCTGGAATAGTTTTCCAACAGTCTTGAAGGAGTTTCCAAGGTTCGCTTGGTTGCTGGTTGCTGAGTTCCCAGAGGTGTTGGTTGCTTTGTCTTCACTCTGTGGTACAACTAATCCCAAACCATCTCAACTGAGTTTAGATCAGGTGATTGTGATGGCCAGGTCATCTGACACAACACTCCTTCACAATAGCCCTTACATAGCCTGAAGGTGTTGGAAAACAAATTATGGCCCCACTTAGAATAAACCTGATTGGAAAATGCTGTGTTAGCCATGCTGGTTAAGTGTGCCTTGGATTTTGAATAAATAGCCAACAGTGTCACCAGTAAAGCACTCCAATACTTCATACTTCCTCCTCCATACTTCACAGTGGTAATGCCACAGGTAGGAACCATCTGCTCACCTTCTATGCTTCTTACAAGGACAAGGCCTTTGTAACCAAAAATCGCAAATTTGAACTCATCGGCCAATTCTCTTCCTCTTGTTATAAGTTCCCCTTTTTTCTTCTTGTTATAAGTTCCTTTTTTTCCATCTTGTTATAAGTTGTTTTTTGCAGTAATTTGACTATAAAGTTCAGATTCAGAAGTCTTCTCTGTACAGTTGAGGTTGAGATGTTTGTGTTGAGATGTTTGTGCTGAAAACTCTGATGAACTTGTCCTGTGCAACTGAGGTAACTCTTTGTTATTTTTATCATAATGTATGATGGTCTTTGAGGGCAGTTTCATAATCTGAATAATATGAATTAGAACATTACTTAAATAGGGTTATTCACATTATACCAACTCCACCTCTTCACAACACAACTGATAGTCTCAAACACATTAAAGGGGCAGGACACTTAAGAAATGTTCTCTTGATAAGGAACAGCTGATATCTGAAAAACCATCTGATTGGGAAAATGCCAAGAGTGTGCAAAAGGTGACTTTGCAGAATCAAAAACAAATTTTGGTTTGTTTAACACTTTTAAGTTTACTAAATGATTCCTTATGTATTCCTTCATAATCTAGATGAATTCAGTATGCATTTACAGTGTAGAAAAGAAAATAGAAAAAAATAAAAAAACATTGAATGAGAAGGTGTGTCCAAACCTTTGACTGATGCATGAGGCTTTGGAGGAAATAACTGTCATAATAAGGGGTCTATCACAGCAGAAATTCTCTCTCATATGCTGGCAGAAAGCCTTTCCTCCCGCTGTAGTCACACAAATACATCTCACAAGGCAGTGCCAATAATAGCACACCAGAGATACTTCACCTGAATAATTCATTGTTTTTGGATTGGAAGCTCAAATAGGCTTGTGTGTGTGTGTGTGTGTGTGTGTGTGTGTGTGTGTGTGTACATATTTTACTTGTACATTGGTATCATTAGTAATTTTTTAAACCTTACACAGTGATAATATATAATAATATATGATAATATACTGCAGGGTATTTTTTGTAGCTTTTACATTTAGTATTGTATTTTATTTCAAAGAAGCACTGACCACAAGTATATCCAAGGCTCCCAGCTCATGTTACCGCTTTATTAAGCAGTTCATTCAGCTGCCAATCAGTCTCACAAACTATTGCCAGCTGGCATTTCACCAACCTTAAATGCTAAAATGTGACTGAAATAAGGTCAGTTGTCGTTACGTTATATAAACATTTCTTAATGCTATATGTTGTAAAAGTAAAAAAATCTCTTACAAATATGCTGACATCAACTTAGATGCAACATTCTGCCTTTATTGTTTTCTTAACATTTTTAACATTTTGATCATGATCCATGAAAAAATTCAATTCAGTACTGTACTACAGTAAGTAAACCATTGGATATTAGGTTAAATGCAGAGGAAGAATTTCCCTATATATCAATATATATCCTATATATATCAATAATGTATCAATTATTGTGATAATTTAAAATAGATTATGAAAAACATTGCAGTATTAATGTTAATTCACTTTTCAAAGACGTAACCTAATTCAAGGTAATTCACAATTCCAACTGGGTTCATTCATCTTTAAATCAGCACCTGAAAAATATGGCCATGCTTTAAAAAAAAAACTATTAATTGCCCATGTGTCAACTAGGCTATCATGAAAAAGTTAAAGGAAAATGCTAATTTCTAGGAATTGAAAATAATTTCATCAGACATAGTCTAATCTCCATGTAAAATGTGGCCTAAAGTTATGCCTAAGCCTCTTTTATGCATGTATTCAATGCCTTCCACAGTGTTTAATAGCAGCCCTTTCTATTTTTATGTGCACATGAACCTTAAAGACACTCTATAATGAAAAGGAGAGTGTTATAGGAAAGGACACAGACCGTTGGAGATATGATTTTCCTGCTGGCATAGCATTAGCTATGGGTTTCATCTCTCTTTCTTTCAGTCAGTGTGAGCTGGTAATGAGTAATCTCAAACCCACAGCAGGCACAATCTCTAAGCAGTAGTCTGGCAGCTAAAATACTGCCATTATAATAATCATTTATGCATAGCAGTGATCATTTCACATTCTGGGATTTCATGAAAGTCTAGCATGCTGCCCACATGCTATACAGGATTTAACACTGCCTTGTGCTGAACAACATGTACTGCATGGCATCAAACCACAGTGATACAACCTGACTCAAATTGGCTTAGGTTGCATGTACAATGAGCAGCCATAACATTCACACTATAACTTTGTATCTATATTGTTGGTTTGTTGTAAAGTTCCACCGAACATTGTTGCACATTGCAGTTTTTCAGAAACAGACTGTTGTCCATTTGAAGCCTTGCCTGTTTGCTAGCACATTCTGTTCCTTAATAAATATAATACCCTCTATAGAATAGGTATTATTTGGCTGGTGGGACATTGTCAGGCACGACTGGATTGGACACAGCATTGTCGCTGAACACTGTGTTCACTTACTGTCTACACTAGTTGAATACAACTTGTTGATTCACCTTGTAGATGTAAAATCAGGGACAGTAGATTATCTGTTGCCGCAGTTTGTGTTAATCATCCCCAGGTACTTGATCGGTGGTCAGAGGGCACTTGTGATCCAATCATACCAGCACAACACACCACTGTGTGCTGATCACCCATTAATGATCCACCAAATTATACATGTTAGCGTCAGGAAGGAGATCCGACATAGCATATTTGCCAAATCAGTGATGTGTGTTCTTTAGTGATAATTGACCCGCTGTGGCGGAAGAAGAGAAAGAAGTGGTGGTGCTGTGGATGTTATGACTATTGAAGGACAGGGTATAAAAAAGGGGCTAACATTAGATGCAGAGGAACATGTGTCCTAGAGTCTGCATCCTAGATATGCAAATAGCAGCTGTATGGTCAGCGAAGATGAAGTTAATGGAGATGAAGTTAATGGTATGGCTGCTTAGCATAAACCTTCAGATTCTCATTTGTCTATTCTGTGTCATAATATTTTTGAAAAACTGAAAAGAGAACAAATAATCTACACTCAAAGATCACTACATTATTAAAAAAAACATGCCAGGTTAAATATGATCAAGTGCCCCCAATGGATACATTGCTGTGCAAAGTGTTCCTCATCCAGTAACTGATTACACTGTATACACAACTGATTGATTACAATTTGTGGATATCAATTATAAAATGAAATTCCACAGAATAAATTCCACCATATAAGCTTTTTAACTAACTATTTACATCTTTCCCTCTTTCTGATTTTCACTGCCACCAGGGTTTGCCACTCTAAGTCACTCACATTGTCGTTCTAGCAAATGTTTACGTCCTTTATGACGCAAAATTCACCCTTTTGGCCTTAAAAGCCAACATCGTTACTGTGTCGAGTTTGGACTGTGGGGTAAATAAATATTCATTTTCAGTTGTGTAGATATTTAGTATATTTACTTTAAGACAAATTAGTCATAATTCAAATGTTACATTGCATCCATAATTCATTACATATTAACCAGCATGTCTCTAGAACCCAAACTTTCTATGTCTACTGAGAACATGTAATGCTAACAGAACCATTTTTGCATATTATTCTTTTTATTTGCAGGTTTTGCAACATTCTTTGGAAAGCAACTACAGTCATTTATTGCTTATCAAATCAGAGCCACAATGATAACAAATCAGTAACTGTTTTATTCTAGGAACAATAGTCATTAAACTGAAATACCCTTGAGATGAGAATCTAGTCCACAGTAAAACACTACGCATTGAAAATAGGAATGCAGAACAACCCAAAATTACATAAAGAACATACACTGAACCTCCAGCCCAAGACTAAATGTGGAAACTTGGGAACCACACACATCTAAATACTGTCAAGGTATATGTGAAGTGTATAACCATACATAGATAAAAGTTCTTAACAAAAAGCTCACTTAAAAGCAGTGTCTTCTTCTTCTTCTTAATTTTATAAATGTTACAAATATTTGAATATATATATTCAAAATGAGTTGTTTATTCAGCACATAACTGAAAATAATTGCACTTACTTTGAAGAAAGTCATAGTAGCACCATCCTCCACCACACCATACTCAATTTTGGTCTGTTTGGCAAGGTCATCAGCTGAGTCAATAGGAGATTCCATTCTCTCCACCGTAAGAAAAGCTGCCAAGTTAGCTGTATAGGAGGAGATGATGATGAGAGTAAAAAACCACCAGATTCCTCCTACTATCCTGGTGGAAAGGGCTTTAGGCATGAGCTCAGATCCTAGTAGAGAAGAGTAGAGAAAGTATTCAGAGGAGGATCATCTTCAGTTAGAAAAGATCTTTTCATTAGGAACCAGACTTAGTCTTGTCTGAGTGCAACACTGCAAGACAGGGTAGAGCTGCAGGGCAAGCTCAGCCTTATAATACACATATTGTAGTCTTGGATAAACAACCATACTAACTGTTTACTTGATTTGGGATCATTATAAAAAAGTAGAACCAAAAATACTCTTGTTTGTGTTTATTTAACAATGGATCCAAATATTATTACAAACCTGATTCCAAAAAAGTTGAGATAATGTACAAACTAAATAAAAACAGAATGCAAGATCCAGAACCACAGATGTCTTCTCTGGGCCAAGGCTTATTTAAAAGGGACTGTGGCAAAGAGAAATGTGGGAAACTGTTTTGTAGTCAGACTAATCAATATTTAAAGTTCTTTATGTAAATCAGAGACGCCGTGTTATTTGGACCAAAGAGGAGAAAGACTACACAAGTTGGTATTGGCGCTCAGTTCAGAAGCCTGCATCTCTGATGGTATGGGACTGCATTAGTGTGTGTGGCATGGGCAGCTTACACATCTGAAAGTACACAAAGGTATATCCAGGTTCTAGAGCAACATATGCTCCCATCCAGATGACATAATTTTCCAACATGACAATGCCAAACCACATACTGCATCAATTACAGCAATTACAGGGTCCGGGCATAGAACTTTCACCAATAGAAAACATTTGGCACATCATAAAATTAAAGATACAACAAAAAAGATCTAGGACAGTTGAGCAACTAGAATCCTACATTAGACAAGATTGGGTTAGCATTCCTATTCCTCAACTTGAGCAACTTGTCTCCTAAGTTCCCAGACGTTAACAAACTGTTGTAAAGAGAAAAGAGGATGTCTCACAGTTGTAAACATGGTCTTGTCCTAACTTTTTTGAGATGTGTTGTTGTCACGAAATTTATAATCACATAATTTTTCTCTTTAAATTATAAATTTTTTAGTTTAAACATTTTATATGCCATCTATGTTCTATTCTGATTAAAATATGGAATGTTGGAACTTCCACATCATTGCATGCCGTTTTTATTTAGAACATGTACTTTGTCCCAACTTTTTTGGAATCTGGTTTTGATAATTCAAAGTGTTATTCATGAACAGAGACTGGGCTAATAATCAGCTTATAAAAATTATATTCAGTAACTTTTTATAACAGCATTCTCTTAACATCAGCCTTAATACTTTGTATAAACCTTCATGCAAGACCAGTGAGAAATATATAAAGATGGATAGAAAGGAAATTTATAATTAAAGAGGAGCAGGAAGGGTCAGAAAGGATGCTTCTCAAGCATTAGAACGCAAACGTATGCTATTTGTTTTGTGAATTCGGTTATGAATTGTGGGAACAATGTGCTTTTTGTGAATCAGGCTCCAATCTGACTTTCTTACAATCTTACTATTGAGCCTGCCTTCGTTCAAGCCCAGAGTTTGGACATAACCACAAATCCAGGTCCAGACCTCTACCTACAAACTTTCTGACCTAATAGAAATTGACTCCTTGAGAACTAGCAGGACATGTAATTATACCAGTATTAACACCTATACATTATTATTGCTAAGTAGTAGCCTCTTTAGACCAGAGTTCATCATATATATATAAATATATATAAATATAAAATATATATATGTCTGTGTTTGTGTAACCTGTAAGCAAAACGAATGCTTTTGCAATCAGATTATAGTACCTCTATATATAACTCTGTATATAAATAATTTAGTTATATATTATTATATAGTACATAACAGATATTTGTTTGTTCATTCATATATTAAACTGTGTTGGATGTCAGTCACTGATCTTTCCTCATCCCAATACTGAATAAAAAAATACAACAGATTATTGAACAGTGTTTATGATAAAATTGAAATGTAATATCACAGCATTTTATAACTGATTATCAGCACATGCCTACGTTCATGCTATTCACTCAGGCCAGTGCACAGTTAGGCATGATTTAGCAAATCACATTATAACTATTTAAAATGTGCCCTGCAGTCTATACTGCTTTCTGATAAAATGGCTCAGACAAACAGATGATCACATTAAAAAACACACACAAAGGACAGACAGAGATCCACGGGTTAGAGATTTGGTCACATTTCATTTTGTCCTTTTCTCATCAGATTTAGAAATCACATTAATTTTAACTCAGTCAGGCCAGACCTAACATGTCCTGGTTGGGGCTGACTGTCATGTACCCAAGGCAACGTCATGTCCAAACACCTCATCCCACAGTTTTCTGGGGGCTAGCAAGCCACGAGCAGGGGAGCCTCTCTACAGTGTAGGGCTGCTCACTCATTATGGGGATGTTCATGCAGGGCAGCAAATAATGTAAATCCTAGTCCTCACGCTTCAGCCTGATACCACATCTTCTGACACAAAACACACACCCTGATACCTCACCTTAAACCAAAAATATTTTTTAAATGTCAACAATTAAATGTCAACAAAAAAGAATTTAACATGAAGTCTCATAGAGATTAACATAGAGATTAACATAGATGTTTAACATAGAGGTTTAAATAACTAAACTTATATATGCTGGTGAAAGTTTATAGATATTTAAAGGAGTCGCTCAGATTTACAAATCGTCCAGGAAAATCTCTCACAGAGTTTTCTCTAGTCTTTGGCTGTAATTTAGATCTCTGCTACCAGGTATGCTTATAAACAGAAACATAAATAACTGTTATATGCTTGATGATATAATTACTAGCTTCAAATGACTTGAGCCTCCCTCACAGTTTCCCTAGTGTAGTTGTTATCACGTTCGCCTCACACTGGAAATACTGTATGCCTCTTATGTAATGGGCAAAAAATTCACTACATTTAGATCAGGATCATTTTGTCATTTTTTTCAATCCCATATTATATCATCTGATAATAGAAAAGATGTGGAATCTTAGTCAGAAGACAAAAAGCTATAGGCTGGCTGAGGGTAAAACACAAAGTGCTTTCTCTTTCTCTCCAGCATTCTATGGCACAGCTGTTAGACTTACCTGATCAGACTCAGGAAATTCTTATAATGAAAGACAATCTCATGCATAACGTATATGTACACATCTTGTCTACCCATGTCCTAGCACAACCATTTCTCGGTACCATGAACCATCTAGCTACATGCACAGAGGCACCCATGCAAGGTTGTGGGCCTGAAGAGCAAATTTGGACCCCCAGCAAAAGAGTGGGACATGTGCTTAGGGTGAGCAGTCCGAGGCGTCTACCTTGCTGCATGAGAGCTCCAACTCCGAACCAGAAACTATTTAGCAGGGTGAAATTGTTTTCAACCACGTCCGAGTCAGGGTTGCACGGGTGGGGGTTATACCATTCGTAGGGACTAAACCTGTGGCAATCAACAAAAAACACATTTTTAGTAAAAAGTATACATAAAGACAAACATTAAAATACTAAAAGGAGAATCAGCCTAAAGAGATAAAGAAAAAGAGAGATTAGTATCATTAACAGTCTGGTCTGTATTCTAGAAGTTTAATTGTTACATATGTGCCAGCTTTTTTTCTGATGGGAGTCCATGTACATTAGAGTCACATAAATCAAGTCCCTACACAAAATTCATACTTCAGGATCAAATACTAATATAAGTAGCCCATTTACTTTGATCATAATCCCTTATTCTTTATTTCCCCAGAGTTCTATGCATACGACATATTCACTTTGAGGACAGTTGGTACTGTAATTTAATCAATTCCAACTGAATCACTATATACACATGAAAATCAAATAATCCAGATAATCTTGCAATGTTATTAAAATGTAGCAGACCAAATTAGGCTGTCTCATCATCTCAGGACTTGACTTCCCTTTGCACTCCTCTACAGTGGGAAAAAAAGATCATGTAAAACAAAAGTGACATTGCATTAGTAAAGGTTGATTGGGCTACAATTAAGCAGCATGACCTGATTTGCTTTGTGTTAGAGTGCTGGAAGAATCTTGAGCCTGAGAGCTCACTGAGAGAGTAAGTAATAAAAACCTCAAGCACTCAAGATCATGCATAAAACTGATATAATTCTTTTTTCTTTCATAGTAAACAGTAACAAAAACAAACTTTTGTTAAGTACGAAGGACACACTTTCTAAGGTATTCAAGACCACTGAAATGTCTGTTGTTTACCCAGCTAACCACTATCCCATAAACCATTTGTATAACAGCATTACAACAGTATTCCCAGCTATATAAAATGTTAATATTAATTAATTTGTACTATCACTTAAATATAACTGGACGAGTTTATACATTACAGTTAATTAGTAACATGACTTCTTTGCATTAGTAACCCTAAGAGAAAAAAATAGACCTGGAGTTTTGGGGAACAAATGTATAATAACATCAATGCAACCAGTTAAAAAAATTGCCGCATAATTCTTTAGATATTACGGAGACTGATATGTTCGGATGTACGACTATGGAAAAATAAGCAACTTCACTCCATGTTGTCCGATTTCTGTCTAAAAGAGTTCATGTCATGTTTTATTCCTCAAATACATTTTACCTGCAATTCAGTTTTTGACTGATGTGCAACACAACCTATGCTTGCAACTTTTTAAGCATTCCATGTTTAAAAGAATCATTGAGATTAAATGAGATGGTGTGCTTTGACAGTTACAGAAGTCTCTCATCTTGCATCCTGACCTACTCAAAAAAGCACAATTACCGTCATTTGCACTTTTCAAGAGCACACCTAAGCAGCCTGGCATCCAAGAAGGATGGCATTTAACGTTTCAGCCTGTCCGTGAAACAAAGCCCATTTAGCTGTCACTCTATTCCAATTACACTGACCTTCTGTAATCTTGGGTCATCTAAGCTTCATAGAGGAAGACTTAAAGGGGGAAGTCAATATAGAGAGATAAGCTATGAATGAGGCAATATGCACAACTGGATAGTGACAATGTGCATTATTTTTTTATTGATTTATAAGAACTGGTGTAAATGCACAAATATTTATGGTCTTGGTAGAACAGGAAGCATGTTATCATGTTAGATGTGAAAACTAAATCTCAAAATATTGCAGCACTGCTCCAATATTATCATTTCTTCTTACTTTAGACAGCAGCAATATTATGTGCCGTATTTATGCATTTTGATAGAGATGACCTTGGATCAAAGACTCATGTAATCCACAGTAATCAATGTGCTAAAGCAGCTTTTAAAGACTGACAGCTTGATATGCATAGAAACTGTAATATCCTAACTTGCTTTCATAGGATCAAGGATTACACAAATAACTTATGAATGCTATTTTGCCTTAGCAATTTAAATAGCAGCACTGAGAATGCACATATGATGATAAGCTTAGAGAGTGCATGCATACAAAAGGTTATTGTAGCCTTCCCTGCATATGTGTGAAGTAAATTTATTTATCATTGCGGGGTAAATAGAGTGGGCCCAATTTCCGCTTTATGGATATTATTTCTAATACTAAATGTAGAAATGTAGGCGATACTAAAGATGCATTATAGAGTACCTAGAAGAAAAGTCATTACTTTTCACTCACATGTTTTCGATCTACAAAAGTGCATAATATTTTTCATTGATGTATATTTATAATGAGGTATAATGTCCCAATGGTGGTCCTTGGTGCCTGCTCAACCATTAGCAGGAAAAAGCAGATAAAGCAGAGTGAATGCAGATTATACACGAATATAACATTTATGCCTCCTAAAATCAAATCAAAGCTAACCACGTCACAACAAATGTTCATGTGTTGCCCTGTGTTTAGAGTTATGTGCTTCTATTTTGGTCAGTTAAAGCTTTTCTACTGCAACCCATTTTATAGCATATTCCACCCGGACATGAAGAAGATCTGATAAGGGCCTGCAGCCGCTCCGCAGAGGGCATTACTTTTTTTTGTTATTTATGTTCGAGATGTTTGCACTGCAGCAAACCCAGACCAGAACAGAGTCATTTGTTGTCACTCAGTACTTTCTGTGCAGTTTCAATTGTTTCTTTAATTTTCAAACAAGTTAAATTTAACAATATTTTCTGTATCCAGCATCTTTTAATCATGCATTGCTCAGTTGTTAGAGATGAGTATGTTATTTAAGACTCTGACATATCATGTACATCAGTTTGTTTATGGTGACAAAGTGAAAAGTGATGTGCAGCATTTGACATAAGTATATATTGCCTTTGGTGCTCGTTCAAAGTCTCAGTCTAATACTTTTTAGATTATAAGGCAGAACTGGGAGACTGTACCATTTTGATAAATTCGTGTTAGACTTACTCATCTGATCATCCCGTGTGTTATAGAAAAATAGAGGAGGGACTTTGTGAGAAAAAGAAATAAAAACAGCAGCAACATTAAAAGAAAATGGTTATATTACAATAGCACAGTGTTCAGTAGGGAAGTATCTGTTTTTATAAGACACCAAAAAAATATATTCTAAATAAGTTATGGTGAACAGAAAGCCCTAAGAAACCCTTATCCAGGCCTCATTATGTCACCCTGTGATACCCCTTTTTTGCTGATGTAAACACAGGTTTGCCTATTCTCTCTATCACCCTTAATATCTCCAGCCAAACACACACACGCAATATTTAAAGCTCATACACACAAAGCAGTAATACATGCACACAAATAAATGTGTACACACAGACACATACTGTACAAGAAACTCACATTTTGTGCTTTTAACATGCCAACTTTCTAATGTGCCAAGCTTGGCTTTTCTCTACCAACAATGTTAAAGCAATGTGAAAAACATTACCTGCATTAACTTACCCAGCATAATTTAAATCAGTAATGGTGATGGGTGCATATTCTGAACCAACTTAGATGACAGTTGTAGCTTGTAAATCATGTATGTGATCATATCGCCAGTAACATTTAGAAAACACAAGTTTATTAACCGTAAGACTCCTGGGCTGACAGAGCATTATTAAGCCACCCCAAAAGTTTTAGAGTTAACTTGAAGCTTTTTCCATTGGTTTTTCTCCACTGTGATTCAAATGATGACCACAAAGTATTTTTTACAGGTTTTATATGCAAATGTAAAATGCTTAGTTTTCTCTAATATTTAAGAGATTACAGTTAGGTTACTTTTAAGTTTTTAGGTAAATACATTCCTAACATGTATAACATTTTCATATGCAGCTCATGCTCATATATATATATATATATATATATATATATATATACATTGCTCAAAAAATAAAGGGAACACTTAAAAAACACAATGTAAGCAACACTGATAATGTCAATCAATTTCACCGGCTGTTGTGTAAATGGAATAGAAAACTGGTAGAAATGAGAAGCTATTAGCAAGACAACCCCTATAAATTAGTAATTCTGCAAGTGGTGACCACAGACCATTTCTTTATTCTCATCAGTTCTGGCTAATATTTTGGCTACTTTTGCATTTTGTCAGTGCTTTTAACCATAGATAGCATGTCAGTGCTTTCAACCCTAGATATCATGAGGCAGTGTTGTGTTCAGGTAGTGCAGTTTATCCAGGATGGCACATCTGGCAAGAAGGTTTGCTGGAGGTGATACAAGGAGACAGGACAGTACACCAGGAGATGTGGAGTGCATTGTGGGAAGACAACAACCCAGCAGCAATACTGCTACCTCTGCCTTTGTGCAAAAAGAAACAGGAGGAGCGCTATAAAAATCCCTGTACAATCGCCTCCAGCAGGCCACTAATATGCATGTTTCTTATCAAACCATAAGAAAATGACTTCATGAGGGTGGTTTGAGGGCCTAAAGTCCACAAGTGGGGCTTGTGCTTACAGAGTGTGGGGCAATTGTCATCTATCAGAGAACACCAAGATTGGAAGATTTGCCTTTGGCATCGTGATATTCATGCATGAGATCAGGTTCACACTGAGCACATGTGACAAGTGAAAGAGTATGGAGACACTGTGGAGAATGTTCTGCTGCCTGTAACATCCTCCAGCATGATTTGTTTGTGGTAGGTTGGTAATGGTGTGGGGAGGAGCTTATGTTGCTCTAGAACATGGATATACCTTTCAGGATTGTTAATCCTCTTCCTATCTTTACTTCTGAGAGCCGCTGCCACTCCAAGATGCTTTTTTTATTTTCATGTTAACCTATTGACCTAATGAGTTGCAATTGTTTGTATCTTTAACTTTTCCAGCCTCTTATTTTTGAGATGTGTTGCTGTCATGAGATTTTAAATGAGCCAATATTTGGCATAAAATTTCAAAATGTCTCATATTCGACATTTGATATGTTGTCTATGTTTTATTGTGAATACAATATCAGTTTTTGACATTTTTAAAGTATTGTGTTAAGTTTTTATTTAGAGTTTGTACATTTTCCCAACTTTTTTGGAATCGGGTTTGTATCCTGACTGCCATTAAGTATTGGAATGAGATCCTCAGACTCATTTTGTTGACCATATGTTGGTGCATTGGGCCCTGGATTCTTCCTGATGCACGAAAATGAAGTATGTTAGCAGTTCCAGCATAATGAAGACATTGATGCTAAGGAATAATGCAGACCTCCATGAGATAATAATTTTTTTTTACGTTGATCATTTTTATGTAGTTTTCTTCTTAATGCATTCCACTATGTAATAAATAAAGATTTAACTGGAATATTTAATTCATTGAGATCTAGGATGTGTTCTTTTAGTGTTCCGTTTATTTTTTTGAAAAGTGTATATACTTTTTATATGCACAACTGTGCTTATAGTTGTGCTAAGAAATGCATAGTTCACACAGGAGCATGCACAGACTAACATTTCTTTGTTAGCATATTATAGAGTCTTTCTAAATCTTTCTACATTTTGTTTACTTTAGGTATCCAGTCTGCTGATATATCTAAATGCCTCTAGTGACTAGTTGTTAATAAAACAAGCAATAGTAGGATTTTACACGTTATATTATCATGTAAGATTGAGGTTTGTAATTTTCAAGTATAATTGCATTGTTACTTTCACAATATATTGCAGCATGCAAAATCAAACTGCAGTTTATTTAATACAACGGGGTAATTATTATATATATATATAATTGATTATTAATATCAGACTTTCACATTTATATTTTATTCATCTGTTTATATTTCCAGTAGTTTATGAAACAAGGACAGAAACATGAATGAAGATTATCAGCTTGAAATACACATGCATTTGATGTGGCCAAAAGCATTTGAAGCAGTGTGGAAGCATCCAAAGAAAAAAGCAAAAAGCCGGACACACTAGGAAACAGAAAGGGATAAGGGAGGCTGCCATTCACACCAGGAAATGCCAAACACCCAAACTTACACCTACATTCAAGTATTTCCTCCCTCTCTCTCTCTCTCTCTATCAAGCATACTTCTCCTGGATCACACATTTCCTTGTGTGATTTGTGTTATTGAGCTTTGGCTGCTAAACATTGCAAGAAGCAGCTTGTTATAAATAGAATAGAGAAAATGGGATGGATCGTTTAACATCCCTCGTGTACTGTCCCAAAAGGACTTAGCTCACTCAATCTCTCAGTCTGGGTCAGACAAGTCACCTTTCTCTTTTGTGCTATTCACAGTAGCAGGATTTCTTCCTCTTGTGTTCTGTCAGAGGAGATTCCTCCCTGAGGATTTGGCCTGTTCTTATAGTGCATCTCAGTTTGAGCACTGGTAGAATGTTCTTCCAGCATTTGAACAGTTTCTTTCATCTCCAGCCAAGGGCAGTGAATCTAAATTTAAAGGGAGTGTGGTTTTGAGCTTAACATGTGATAATAACAGATCACAGGAAGATGCTTTTTTTCATAGTTTAGTCTATGAATGCAATGAGGCTAAAATATTCGGTTACAGTATGTCTGCGTGTGTGGCTGAGGTCGGCAGAACAGACATGTTACCTGGCTATGACAAACAGCACACAACTGACACCCAAGTAAGCCAGCAGAATATACATCCAGATGTCGGGGGAGAGAGGGTTGAGGAAGGAGAACACGCCAGGGTTGGTGCCGTTGGGTTTGCGGTACAGAATACTTATCCCCAGTGTCATGAATGGCTTGGAAAAATCAATGACTTTCTCCCGCACATAGGTGATGGCTAGTGGAGCCACTGCAAGATCAGCTTTCTGTCAATACAAGAGACATGGCAGAAGAGGGATATGTAATCCATCAGGGCTACATAAAGTATTTAGAGGCAATCAAATTAAGAAAACAGAACCTTTACACCCCACCAACTGTCCACCAGCCCTTACGTTAAATTTAAAGCCCCCTCCTCCCTCCTACTCTCGTTTTACTTTCCCATTATTTACTCCTCTTAGCTTGATTTAGCTGCTACTGGCTCAGCAGTTAGTGAAGTGTTCAGTATACAGTGATACGCATTACAAGAACAAGCTTCTCTCATGTTTGAACTGTTGTATTATACAACTCATGGGAACAAATATATGGCTTTGTGAATAGTGCACAACTGAATAGACCTTTTTTAATTTGTTATGAAACTTGTATTTATAATCGTGGAATTAATCTTATGGAGGCAGAGTGGTGCGGTGGGTAGGGCTGTTATCTCACAGCAATAAGTAACCCGATTCGGTGCCCGGGTGGGACGACTCTGGAAATTTATGGGTGGACTTTTCATGTGCGTGGATTTTCTTTGGGTACTATATTCAAAAATAATGCATGCTAGGTTAATTTGAGTCTCTAAAGTGGCGCTTAGTGTTTGACTGTGCATATGCCCTACGATGGATTAGCACCCTGTCTAGGGTTCCTGCCCTTGTCTAGGGTTGTTCTAGAGTCTAGGCTTGTTTCTGTCAAGTTGCCGGTTGGGCACTGGCTGGCCCGTGACCCCTTGTAGATTAAGCATAAAAAAATGAATAAATGAATAAATTAATTAATTAAGCTTATAACAATTATCATCATTCAAGTGAATTTACTGTAATTCTTAACTGCCGATTCTCATAAGGAATATTTTAAAAACCAATAATTCTGGTCATGAGAAATTGAAACTAACCAGTTAATTTTGTCCTCAAATATAATAAATTATCTAAATAAACCAATAAATAATAATACTATGTATTCATACATTGTTTATAATTTAAGAGCTTCTAGTATAAAACAGCAGATAATCCTGATCATCGTATTTTTAGCTTAATTTTTTTTAGCTGTGTAATATTAATAATTACATTGTCTGTTCTCATGGGAGGTACATTAATGCACAGTGTAATCGGGAGGTGTCTTTCTCCATTCTCTCTTTATTCTCCCTCTTGTTTTTCAGTCACTCCTTTGGTGGGGTATTTTTAATATCTTACACCTCAAATGCATTTTTCTCCGTAAATTGCAGACTGCAGACTGCTGGAAGCCTGTCTGGGCCAGTTAGAATCTGTCAAGCTCTAATCTAGGCAGAGGAAGTGCACAGGCAAGAAGCCTACATCAGCCCATCCTAGAGTGTTAGTTATGATGTCTGACATGCAGAAATGTGTGTGTGGGGGGGTAAAATAAATTCCTATCAATGTACATAGGAACAGGAAAATGATGAGAAACACATCATCTCCATTTTCTGTTTCTTTGTCTTAAAATACTTTATTTTAGTGGTATACAATGTGAATGTAAACAATAGTCTGCAACAGTATGAGCAGAAAGACTTTTATGTGTCGGTAGGTACGAGATAATGTGTAGAAATATTTTATCTGTGTGTGTGGGTGTGTGTGGGTATGTGTTTGCATGCTGTCTGAACCTGGTGCTAGAGTTTCTCCAATTATACACATTCTGAATTCCACTTATATCGTTAAAAGTGGTATAATCTGCATTTGCTGCATAGAGAACAGAAATGAATCTTGAAATGTAATAAGCCAATAAGTGCCTTCTACATAATGAACAAATGAATAAACTTACATGGTCCATGAGCTCGCGCACCAGGCCGTTCCACTGACCCGTGCTCTCCTCCTGCGCTCCGTACTTGCTGTCTTCAACCAGCCGCACTTCATAGATGAAGCCCAGGATGTTGGCGAGCTCCCGCAAAAGGTCGATGCAGTATCCCTCGAAACGATCGTTACCATGCAGAGGCTTATCTGACTTTTTGAACATCACATAGGGCTCCTCCTGCAGAGTGGAGAGGCAGATCTTAGCTCTATTCACTGTGTGAGAGAAGAAGCTGATGTGTATCTGACAGGCTTTTGAGGATTATTTGCATGACTTACATTGGCATTGAAAAAATTTAAAACCCACAGCTATTAAAGGAGATGCGCAGGCATTGTTATTATCAGGGGAGAAAATGGAGACTGTGGCTATAATGAAAGATAATCCACCAACTTTACTACTCACATCAAAGCAGTTCTTTGTTAGGAATAAACACCTTAACCTAAATCTCTTTTTCTCAATCTCACACACAAACACTTTTTCTCATTTGAATTACACAACAGTAAATATATTAAATCTAACAGAAAAATCCCAGCTATTTAAATGTTAAGGTACATTAAGCCCCTAAAATGTACATGTGAACACAACTTAGTATGAACACGGGGAAAACAAATGTTTCTAATCACAAAAAAAACAGACATTAAATTATATAGCATATTTTTTACTCATACCCCACATACAATTAAATGATGGGAAAGTTCAAATTACGAATAATGCGCTGTCTAATGATTATGACTTTCTGTCACCAGTGAAGTGAAGTTCAAACCTTTTGCAAAGAGAGCCAGATTTGGTGTGATGAAAATGTGTGAAGGCGACCATTCAGCCTGATATTCTTTGAACCATTAACATGAAATGCCATAATTGCAAACTGCATAATTTCACACAGAACTCAATTATAACTAAAAAAAGTTCTCTCTAGAGAAAAAAACTTTTGGGAAGATTAAACATTACATAATCTTAATATTATTCAGAAGTACAAAATAGGGCCATACTGTATCAATTTGTGTATCACTCGTCAAAAATTAGTGTTTTTAGTATTTTAATTTTGGACCTAGATTCATTCATTCATTCTTTTATTTTCCTCTGCTTAATCCACAGTGATTCACGGGACAGCCGGTTCCAACCCTAGACAGGGCGCCATTCCATCATAGAGCATATATGCACACAGTCTCACACACACATTGACACACTAAGGGTCACTTTAGAAAAAACAAAGATGTCTTTGAAATTCAGGAGGAACTCCAAGTACCCAGAGAAAACCCGCGAGAACCCGGGAGAATTACAAACTCTACACTGATAGGTCACCTAGTCATGTGTTCAAAACACAGTACAGCATGGACTTGCAATGTCACAGGAATGGATTTAAATTATAATCAGCTGTTTATAAAAAAAAGTGATTGGTAGCTGATTAAGTTGGTTATTTTATACAGTGTTATAAAAGCAATTGTACTGTATTATATAAGCAGTATTCCAGAAGGCCACGTATGCATGTGTTTCATAGTTAATAGAATAATTTCATGTAGATAATAGATAATTTATTTGTTCAGTTTTTTTTTTTAATATAAGATTTCTAGGTAAGATATGAACATTAAAGTGTGGAGACACACTGCTCTTCAGGCATGTGTGCTCACTTCACCATTGTGTATATATACAGGTACTGGTCATACAATTAGAATATCATGAAAAAGTTAATTTATTTCAGTAATTCCGTTCAAAAAGTGAAACTTGCATCTTATACACATTCGTGACACATAG
>JAOUQV010000040.1:12053865-12065717 GCA_028565295.1 Aspidoras spilotus
CCATGGTCCTTAAACCAAGTACTTGTAACTTTAACACTGTGTGCAGGTGCATGAGGTGTGCTAAAACTTCCTGGTAGACAGCTGCATTGACTGTAGACCATAGAAAACACAGTGGACCAACATCAGCAGATGACATGGCTTCCCAAACCATCACTGACTGTGAAAACTTTAAACTAGACCGCAAGTGACATAGATTCTGTGCCTCTCCTCTCTTGCTCCAGACTCTGGGACCTTGATTTCCAAATGAAATGCAAAATTTACTTTCATCAAATAACTTACCTTTAGAGCACTCAGCAGCGGTCCAGTCTATTTTGTCGTTAGACACTTCTTACGCTCTCTTTTGTTCAAGCGTGGCTTGACACAAGGGTTGCGACAGCTAAATCCCATGTGTATGTCTGCGCACAGTGATTCTTGAAGCACTATGACTACTAATATTCTAATTTTATGACCAGCATCTGTAAATGCAGATATGGTAAGTCAAATACACTTGTTCAATTGCTTCTTATCATGTACTACTCAGTGGCTTTAGGCATGTAGAGTTGATCAAAACAAATTGCTGAAGTGCAAACCAAGCATCAGAATGGGGAATAAAGTGACTTTCAACGCTGCATGGTTGTTTGTGACAGACGGGCTGGTCTGAGTATTTTAGAAACTAATGATCTACTAGGATTTTCATGCACAACCATTTCTAGCGTTTACAGTGAATGGTCCAAAAATATCCATTGAGCAGGAGTTGTGTGGAGGAAAAGGTCAGAGGAGCATAGGTAGACTGGTTCGAGATAATAGAAGGCAACAGTAATTTAAAAAAGATGTGGTTACAAGCAAGCAATGCAGAATGCCATCTCTGTTGATAGTTTGCCACAAAGAATTAACACAGTTCTAAAGGCAATAAGGCGTCCAGACTTTTACTCACAAGATAGACCTGGTATAATTATTGGTATAAAGACACCAATAAGTGTATGTCCATTGACAACCAGAGCTCAACTAGCATACAATATGAGATAAATGGTAGCATCCGCATACATCAGAAAAACCATTTCATGTTTTATTGTTCTTCAAAAAAATGTAAATCTATTTGATGTTGGTGTGTGCAGATAATATTTCCTTCTTAAGCTAAAATCAGTTTGTCTCATGGATGTTAACTCCACTGCCAATCAGTCAAGAAATACAATTTATTAATTTAAATTACTTTCAAAAATTACTTTCAAAAATTACTTTTTAAGAAATCTAGAAGAAAACTATACCAAGCTTACTATCTGTTTTTTTTTCAGAGAGACTTAAAAGAAATGAAAATAAGAGGTCATGTCCAGTCTGTCATCAGCCTACACTGGCTGTTGTGCCTCTTAAATTAGCAAAGCCATAAAGCTGGTTCTATAGGCCGATCACTTTGACATGGTACATAATTAAAGCAAACCACAAGCTGTGCTGCATAATTCCCTTGGGTGTGTTTGACAGAAAAATGTTTGCACTGACTGAGAACCAAGAATAGGACAACTTCGCACGCAGGTTTTACCCTAAGAACTGTAGCAGATTAATTCACATTGCATTGTTATAAAATATTTCTTTATGGTGTTTCAATCATTTTAGTGGACTAAAGAATAATCATTTCATATTTTATGTAATTTTTTCCAAGTCTAATGCAAGGTCCTGTACGTGAAAGCTAATGTTAAGGCAGGAGCAGGAACAAAGCATGCCTTGAAGGGGTTGCTAATAGCAACATGCAAGAAGACATGCTATTGTATAAAGAGCCTGCACTTTATATGTTCTGCTCTAAGTGTACTACTACTACAACACACACTGCTGCAGGTATTTCACTGCTGTAACACCTGAAAAGAAGACACATAATTGTAAATAGACTGAGTAGCCCACTGACTTTTAAATGGCTAACAGTGATGTAGTTCGACAATATTGGATTGGAATTATATGAATAAATCCTTATTGCTTTGGAGAATCGTTCTTTTTTGTGTTCTTGTGGAGCTTTAATCAAATACATTTGTCAATGTTTAACTGCTGACATTTGGAGCACACTATAAATAATAATATAACAAGTAAATAAACATTGTGGGCGTGTCCAAACTAAGTTCAACTTTTCACTTGACTTGGGCTGTAGTTGAAGGCCTGCTACATAAAATAATAATAAATAAACAACCTGTTACAATATGAGTATGAACAGCGAGTGAAAAAGCAACATGTGAACTGGAAAGCGGCGAAGGTAACAAATGGCCGTCGTGTTGAGAGTTTCCTGAGAGAAGCATGCTCTTACCGAATCTTAAAACGTGTGGCATCCCGCGAGAATATCCCACACATAACAGCAGCAGCAAGAGGACTTTGACGGATTGCCGGAACCTCACATGAGTTATCAGCGGGGAGGTAATCTTCATGATGCCTGCCTTGTATCGCGTTTAATTCCTTTGGATTGTAAAACTCCCGCAAATGTACTCTTTAGTGGGTAAGTATGAGTGAATTCCAGCGCTGAGAGATCACGGCATGGTCACCCAGGAGTTTCGCGCTTACGTCCCGCATCCGATTCGGTAAGAAATGTCCTTCCTTTTCACTGCACCAACAAACAGGCTTCCGGCTCGGTGAGCGACGGGCCATCCATGTCACGCGTCACAAATCCGGGAGAAATCCATGGGCCGGCAGCCTGCAAGAGAGCAACGAGAAAGAACGTAATGATCCACTAAGTGTCGCGTAATTCAGCGCGGATGGCGAGAGGTAAAAGCTTTGTGTTTGAGCTCCGCTCGCCTACTGCGGGCGCTTCGCTGCACTGCTGCGCACCTTCTGACGTCGAGCGCAGTTCAGCGGCGGCATGAGAGGCATGGTGGTACACACCGGGCATATTTAACTGCCGTCGATAACCACACATCGAACCAGTTCCATAAATCAGCCTTACGCACGGCTCTTTACTGCCTGACACCCGGTGTCCCGGGTAATCTCGCACATTTTTCAGCAGATTTGGCCCTCGTATCCTGGGTGTCGGAAAGCTATTCAAAATCAATCTGTGGATTTTGGACTGTAGCCTAAAACCCGTAAACGGATACAGAATAATGATCAAGGCAAACATATATCAACAGTTTACCAGGGTTGTTTTATTGGTGTTGTATACTTGTTCTACACATTTAAGTGGACTATAGTTAAATGTGCCGAGGTTAAGTAATGGATGAAACACTAAAGCCAGCTTTTATGGTTTTTTTTTCAGTATTACCAAACGTTATTCACCTTGCTTTGGCAGTCACATACAGTATTTGGAATGACTATTCTGCCAGATAATATTTGTTTGTGTGTGATCAGATTTACTGTTTACTATAAGCGACTATTACAAACATTCTAGTTTTTAATAATTTGTTAAATATATGTGATTAAAATAAAAATTTCTTAAATTAATATAAATATTCTTATGTCGGCTAATTACACGCCTTTAAAGGTCGAATGGATTTCAGGACCATGGACAGCGATAGTTGGGCCTAAAGAAAGACTAGGGTTTTTATTTTTATCGGTGACCAATTACATATTTTCATGTTTTTGCTTTTCAGAGGCACTGCCAATATAAAGTGTAATCCGACCCTATACCTTAAAACACTCGATGCATGTTGCTTAGGCTATTAACACAGATCTGATTCCGTTCGTGTCAGGAACACGGATGTGACTGAAAGATTGTCTCACAGCTGTCACTTCGTTGTCGATAGACATTTTCTGCTGGCAGTGGAGTCAGTGAAAGTAAGTCTGACTAATTAATTGCAACATGAATTATGAATCTGCAGTGTTGTCAGTTTTCTTGACTGTAATTTTGGGATTTTTTTCTGTTTTCTTCACTTTATTTTTTTGCCTAATGCCTGAATCCTTGTACCTAAATTGCTTTAGTCAGCATTCGATTGATCCATATAGCAACTTTAAAGCACACGGCATTATTAACTGCTACATTGTGCACTTAAAAGTCTCCCTCTTACATTTTCACGATCTTTAGATCGTAGTCATTTTTAAGCTGACATAGGCCTAATGATCTTTTTTCACTCACAAGTGTGCTCATAATATCAAAACATTCCGAGAGATTGAACATTTTCTTAAAAATCGCCTTGGGCAAGAAAATCACAGCAGTGTCTTGTTCAGCAGGAGCAGAAAGACAAAGCGCATTCATATATCCTATACTGTTTGAGGATTTAGTCCTCTCACACAACTCGTATTCTATATGTTCTGTCTGTTTCACATAAAGCCCCAAGCAGCACTCCAGTTAACTGAACTCGTGGTCAGTTACATATTATTTAACTTTATCTCGAAGAACATGTTAAATAATAAAGGAAATTCGTGTATCTAAAATATAATTGTTTGAATAGAAATAGGCTAAATATGAACAATCAGCACAGAATCACATCGGAGCGGTGACAGACTTTGTGGTGGGTTTTTAGCATCGTGTCTCATCGCAAATGATGATGAGTTTTCTCGTGGGGGGGGTGAGATGAGACATCACTAACTAGGGGTCACGCATCACTGGATATCATGATAATTATATATCAGTCCGAGATAGTGAACGCGTCAGCATCGCGAGAAATGTTCCGATCTGCCCAGAAGTTTGCATATAATTAAACTGCACCGTTTTAAACCGCAACATGAGTCACAAGTTACCGGATTGCAAGTGCGTCGGTAACGTTAGTAAGATTTCACTGCATGGCGAAGAGTCTGTCGGTGAATAAAAGTCAGCTTGTGCTCCTCTAGGTGAATATATACAAGGAAAAAGTCATATGGACTTACCTTCTCTTGCAGAAGCAGCGCGAGCTGGAGAGCAGTCAGTCACACAGCCGGAGGAAGTAGTTGAGCTGTTCCGCTAGAGAACGAAAGCGCGCGCTCAGGCTGCACTCGCCTCTCCGCGCGCGGCTCGTGGACAGGCCACGCCCCCTATCGACCAAAGCTCGCGCTGCTTAAAGACACGCCGTGACACTGAGGTGCCATACATCCACCGTCTTACGACCAAAACAGGACACTTAACACATATTTTATTTATTCTACGTGTCACTTTAACGATTTGCAAACGATATTTATTCTATTTTTATTCTATTTTTATTCGTATTGATACAGTGGTCTGATATTCAAGTACACCTTATGACAGAGTAGGAGAAAGTGGGCAGTTTCCTGGCATGCTCCTGGTGTCATCAATATGTGGTTTGGTCAGTCTGCTCTGTTCCTTGGTGTAAAACATAAATGGCCAATCTAATATATTCATAAGTGCAGTAAGTATCACAATTATTTTAGTTATATTAACACAGCTATTTATGACTAAGTTATTATGTATGAATGGAAAGCACAATGGTGCAGCAGGTAAATCTGTTATAGGTTTTCTCAGGGTTCTCTGGTTTCCTCCCACCTATCAGAAACAGAATTTGAATAGCTATACATTAAAATACCTGCATGTGCGAATGTGTGTGTGCAGTTTACACTGGACAGGTCCGGAATGATCACAACCTTGACAAGAATAACATGTTTAATGAACATTAACACATATTAAAATAATAGTATTTAAAGTGAGATAAGAAAAACTGTCTGGAATCCAGGGGACTCAAAGAGCAGAGCACTGGTCTGCCTTGTGTTAGCAAGATCCAAAAAATGTTACTAGCTAGGCTTCTTTAAGGCCAATGGTGATTTTGAACGTGTTACTTGTTACAAAATAAATAGACATCAGTTTATCAATATGATATGTGATTTAAGCTTCATAATACTCACTGAATTTGTATAAATACAAAGCAATTAGGTATTAAACCAATAGGAGCTATTTATGGTATATTATATATGTATGTACTTTGAGATCAGAATAGTAATAGAAGGGTTTATTTCTGCCCTGTGCCATCCATATGGCCATGCCCTGGGAACACTCAGCATGTATTGCTTGTAAGATGTTTAATTTTGTATTTTTGCTAATGAATCACTTCATGCTGTAGTATATTTGCCTTAGCTTATCTCCATTTATTTTCCTACTTTTACTTAGGTACTGTGATCTAAATAAAATATATGTAGAGAAAGAGAGAGAGAGAGAGAGGGAGAGAGAGAGAGGCAGAGAGAGATGGTGGGAGGAACTCTTTTGCCTCTGTCATCTCTTTAATTACAGCCAGTCTTCCATATCAGAGAGGAAATTAATTATTCACTTAATCTGCCAGAGGAAGTAATACCCAACCTGGAAAAAAATAAAAACACACACACACAAGCAGTGCAACAAACACTAACACACAAATTATACTAGGAGCGAGTTCCTCAGCACCTGGTTACACTGCACCCAACCAGTCACCAGACTGTCATATATATAAGTGAAACAACTTAATAAATGACTGATGTTCAAGGAAATAAAGATCTGTAAAAGTGGTGTTTGTTTCACATATTCAGTTGTTTGATTCATAGTGCTTCTTTGTGTTGCCTCTGGAATGCCATGAACCTGAACAGGATGAAAGAAACATAAATAAATGCTGAGGAAACAGCAACAATTCAACTTACTGTTAAACTTATATTATTAAAACCAAATAAAGTCATCACCTCCGCAGCCTGTCATTTAACAAGTCTCTCCTGGATAAATGGTTCACAAATGTACTGACAGTCTAGACTGCACCCATTAATATTAAATAAACAAAATAATACTGATAGATAAATACATAATGATGCATATTCTGTTGAACATTGGTGTTTTTATTATTTCATTATTATTTTCACATATTTATTAAGTCTTGAATGAGGCCTGGGTGTTACCATTGGCCCATTGATGCCATTCGCTCTCACAAGCTGTCATGCCTCTTACTGTAAAGTATCTCCATAAGGTTCCTGTAGAAACACATCACTGTGGATGAAAGATAATTATATATACAAAACATGAATACTCACCTAGCATTTCCACATTTATTAAACCATGATCTTTTATTGTATAATTGACATTCTATGATTATACAAAAATCCATGTAATTTAACTGTAATTTAACTGTAAGTAGCATGGGGAACACTGGTGGGAAAACACAGTTCTAACTCTTCCTGATGCCTTGTACATGCTTATTTACACACTGAGGTATCTATGTATTTTCAATAACAACTAATTTTCTGACACAGCAATGCTCTGATTGGGGGGTGGAAGTGGATGCCTTGGATTACAAGAGGCATCCATGCAAGCTGCAAGTAGTTAAACTGGCTATTTACTGTAGGAGCAGATGCATTAGCTGAATGGAGCAGAGGCCCAATCATAAGAATCTTTCATATATCTGTACCACCAACATTGATCCAGGAAAGCCCAATGGGACTTTATCTTCAACCATCTTCAACCAAGCAGAGGACAGCCCAAGACCTGCACACATGATTGCAAGCACTCTTTCCCAGGTACCTGCAACCATCCAAAGCCTCATATGGCACTTTTTGTCTACAATGGGTCCCATCCTTCCACCTCGCCAGTAGACCTGGAAAAATTCCATACTTAGGCTTTTATTAGTCAAGATCTTGGCATCTAATTTTGAGCACAAATCCTAAAGTTTTCATAGGGCTCTGCCCAGCACAAGTTCTTTCATCTCTGCCCGCAGACCTCTTGTAACTGCCATATATCATGCATTGGCCTATTATCCATGTTTCCCACTAATAAAGCAGCCACTGACTTTTGACATAATTGGATTTATACCAATTTAGTTTCCAATCATAAGAGGCTCACCTCAAAATTCTGTCAAGTATTCTGCTGTCCTCAAGCCAGCCTGTCTTCATAGTACCACCTACAGTCCAATGGGAAGACAGCTCATGTGAAACAATTTTTGGAGACCAATATTAAATCTGCTTCACTAAAAATCCTTCCTCCCTTGACAAATTTTATCTTTGTGTTGAATATATACCCAACACCCCACCCACTTCAGCTACTGGACTTTTCTTAGTGTGCATATGGCAATCTACGACTACAATTCCACAGCCATATCAATAAGTCAAGCGCAATCTTTGCTTTATGTTTCAATCACATAATGCAAGTACAGCTTGATGAGAGCCTGGGCCACTGTCCTGCAAATCTGTTAAAAGAATATCACCAATTGTAGATGCTCAGTGGCTTCTAGAATCTAATGCTATTACTAATACTATTACTAATATTAATACTAATACCAAAGAGAAAGGTTTTCTGCACAGTTTTGAAGGACATGACAGTGAAATATACAATGAGAGATTGTGGGACAGAATTACTAAGTGTTAGAGCAGCATTACTGGATAATCTTCCACCAACAGATGATAGTCTAAATCTTAAAAATGTCAAAGGTCCAGAGTCAGAGGATCTGAAGAGAGAAAGAAATGCAAGATTAGCTCAGTGACATAGGAAGTGGTAAGACTCTTTAGTGCTTGGTAATAATAAGTAATTGTAGGTATAGTGCATAAAGAGAAAACTATTATTTGTGGACTCGTTATTTCCAGGAAAATGTGCAAAACTGGCAGTAAGGAAAATGTTGTTTGTTGATTGTGGATGTGAAGCAGCTGCCATAAGAGCTTTGGTTTATATAACCTCAACAGTATTTTCTGTCTGACTTAAGCACCATGTCAAATCCTTCCTGATAAAAAAAAGTTTCTTCTCAAATCATGTGCAGAGATCACAGCCATAATCCTAAAGAAAGAGTGTGTATTTGTCATAAAGTTAAAGATAAATGAAAAAGAGATAGGGGACATTTTAGTATTTACTATATTCCAGTTACGTTTTCCACCCCCACCTCGCCGCCTCAATAAAGCAAAATTAAAGGTTTCTTCACAGTCTATAATTATGTGAACCTGACACTAATTATAATTGCTCTGTGTGCAGTGCCACTTCATACAAGAGCGCAAGGAATATCCCCTTTTTTACATTCCTCTTTAATGGAACTGTCTAAAGTAGACTAGTAAAGAGATGCGAGATATCAACCAACACACAGGTAGGAAGAAAATAGAGAAATTCTGACTATGTGTCTGTTCCGCATGACCACAGTACAACATTATGCAGTCTGCTGACCCTTGAACCTAGATCAAAATATCTCATTGCTCAAATGCCCAGATAATAAAGTAGAAAGTCACTGGCATGTGAGAAAACACAAAGTGTGCGGATTGCGTCTTAATAGAAATTTCTTAATTTTCCTCGTGACACTAAAGTTTAATTAAATCAAAGAACCAACATGCTACACAACCTTTAGAGAAATGTCAGAAAATAACACTCTAAAAAAGACAAATCATTTAATTAAAGTTGACAAAGACATATTGTCTTTTTAATTCTTTACAACAGTGAATTATAAAATGTACAGCTGGGGGACAAATTAAATGAAAACTGATGTCACTGGTGTGTTTCTTTTCTTTGTCCACATTGTTTGCCTCCACTTGTCTACTGAGTAATACGCGTCACCGGAAATCATTTCTCTGATTGATTGCTCTTTCCTATGAATAATTCAGTTGTGCTCAGCATGGTCTCTTCCAGGTAACTCCAAACACAAACACACTACATGAACACTCACTGAATAATATGATGTAAAAAAAAAGATGTAATCATAACCAGTGGCCTTCACATTCTTCAGATCCCAACACAGCTTTGAGAGATTTAGCTGTGTTTAACAGCTATGATCATACCACCAGCTGATTCAATATCTACAGGAGGAACTGGATTAGTCCAGTTTAGTTCCAGGGACGTGAATCTATAAGACACATTGAACTATACTGTAGTAGATTGTGTCAGCCGCATACTAACACACTTATTATTTGACTCGTCTGCCATCTGTAACCTGATTAGGTTGGAGCGCTGTTATGCATTCATCACCACAAGTTCCTCTTTCAATACACAATATGATTCAACAAACAATAAAACTTTAAGAAAGCATTGCATTGATATACATGTCACCGATAGAGATGTTGGTTACAAATATAGGTCATTCACATGGAGTACTTGCAATCTGGAAAGCCCAGGATAGTCTAGGTGCATTAGTACCTAGAGATGACAAGAGATTAGGATGCTCAGTCAATTTATCTGTATCCTATGGAGCACATCTATGTAGCCATACAACACAATGCTTACAATAGTGTATGAATGCTGAACCAGACCTAATTTCCAGAAGATAAGAGGGTGCAGCAGGGATAGCCAATGTGTGTTAAGCTACAGCAGCAGAAATGGTTGATAGGAGTGTGATGAGGAAAAAAAAATCTAGCACTGCAATCATTCCCCCACTTTATATGAGCCTTTGTTTAATTCTGGTTTACGTTAAGAAGAGTTTGAGGTAAAGATGGTGCATTAGGGAATGATTTTTAGTAAGAGATACTGGAGAATGGAACAGCACTATCCTGACAAAGTGCCTCCTGCATCTAGAGTCTATCCCATCAGATCTATATCTCTACCTTTAAATGTTCCAATGCACACACACACACACACTTTCTCAGATTTGTCTCTAGTTTTCATCAACCTCACTGATACACTATTCATGAAGGGCCACACAAAAAAAAGAAAAATTGGTTGAGGGAAAAAACCACTCTGAAATGATTATTTGTCTGTGTACTCAAACTGAGGATCACTTTGAGCTGATATGCTTTCAGATATGCTTTCAGCTTTGGCAGCAGCAGTAGCGACCATCACTGTGAGCTGGATGTGCTGAGAAAAGTGAGCTTTGTTCTGGAAAAGAGTAAAATTCTGAGGCTGTGGTCACTAAGTCTGTTCTGTACACTTATCCATCTCTAACAATACACTCTCTCTGCTGTTCACTGCATCATTTGCCTCTGTGCATCCGCTGAGCATAGACAAACTGTATATCATTTACATAACACTATACAATATGAGCTATCATATTGCTAACATAATTCAGTGCTTTATACCATAGTGTTGTTCTGTTTCAATATACAGGTGCTGGCCATAAAATTAGAATATCATGAAAAAGCTGATTTATTTCAGTAATTCCAGTCAAAAAGTGAAACTTGTATATTACACACATTCGCTACACACAGACTGATATATTTTAAGTGTTTATTTCTTTAGATTTGATAATTATAACAGACAACAAATTCAGTATCTCAGAAAATTAGATTATTACTTTAGACCAATACAAAAAATGCATCTCACAAAAGTTGGTCAGCAGCAGAAAGCATGAGGTGTGCAAAAAACCAGCTGCATTCACCTTGGACCTCAGAAAACACAGTGAACCAACACCAGCAGATGACAGGGCTCCCCAAACCATCACTGACTATGGAAACTTTAAACTAGACCTCTAATGGCACAAGGAATGCGAGAGTTGTAGCCCATGTCCTGGATATGTCTGTGTGTAAAGGTTTTTGAAGCAGATTTACAAAGGAAATGCAAAATGTACTTTTATCAGGGAGCTTAACTTTGTACCACTCAGCAGCAGTCCAGACCCTTTTGTCTTTAGACACTTCTGTGCCTCTCTTTTGTTCAAGAGTAGCTTGACACAAGGAATGTGACAGCTGAAACACATGTCTTAAAAATGTCTGTGCATGGTGGTTCTTGAAGCACTGACTTTAGTGGTAGTCCAGTCTTTATGAATCTCCACAACATTTTTGAATGAGCTTTGTTTCACAATCCTTTCCAGGGTGCTGTTATCCCTATTGCATTTACACTTTTTTCTAGCATATATTTTCCTTCCTTTCACCTCTGTATTAATGTTCATGGACACAAAGTTTGTGAACAGCCAGCCTCTTTAGAAATGACCTTTTGTGTCTTGCCATGCTTGTGCAAGGTGTTGTCTTTTGGACAACTGCCAAGTCAGCAGTCTTCCCTATGATTGTGGAGCATACAGAACTAGATATTGAACCATTTCATAATATTCTCATTTTAGATACTGAATTTTGGTTTTTATTAGTTGTCAGTTATAATCAACAAACTTAAAAGGAATAAACACTTGAAATACAGGGGTTAG
>JAOUQV010000040.1:12160540-12170551 GCA_028565295.1 Aspidoras spilotus
CCTCCCACACTAAAATTACAGGTGTTTCATTTCATTGTCTAACCCCGGTACATGCACACTTGTTGTCAGAATGGTGGTCATGGCGTATAGACACTCATTCTGGACATTAGTGCCATGGCAATATTGGGCTTTCTCAGTGATTTAGCTGAACTACACTTCTATTGTAACATCCCCAAGGATTTAAACCCCTGTACCAGCTCTTCTATCTATTTACAGCAGTAGTAACCTTATTTTCAAGTCATAGACTCTAAAAAATTCACATGACCTTTTGCTTTCTCTGACCACAGTTTGCTTTTAATTTCAAAATAAGGAGAAAAAAGCTTTTAATCACCAGCCATATTATAAGATGTGATGTTTTAAATGCAGTATAACATTTCATACTTGAAATCTGACGATGTACAGTAGAAGAATTCTAACTATGTAATCAGAAACAGTTCTATTTTTGTGGCCTTATTAAATGTCTGGCTTAGGCTACTTATTGTGAATGTCTCCAATAGCCTACAATAACTTTAAATGAAGTTTTACCTCATTCATTTACTACTGAGTGCTGGTAAGACGAGTATCAGTTAAGTGAGTACAATACTTAGAAGTGATGATTTTGTTCTGTGAAAATGCTACCTCAACAAGATGTAGATCAAACGAAATCCTTCATCTTTAGTGCTTTGTCAAGTAATGACTTAAATACACGATGGTCAAGAGCTTTTGACCACAGCAATCATCACACCTGAGAATTCAACTACTTGGATTGCTTATACAATGCTATAGCTGAAAAAATCAGGGAAAAGTCTAATTTTCCTACAAAGTGCGATGAAATGTGCATGCACAACACACATTGCTGCCGTCGCGCCGAATTTAGCATCCCCATCTCAGAAGCGAGCAGTGTACAACTATCACACGAATGCAATTCAATCCAAAGTTTCAGTCAACAGAAAGAAATCACTGATCTACATACGAGATGTAGCGGTGTGTCTCTCAATATGTGCACTCCAGAGAAATTATTGAACATATCTTGTGGCAGGGAAGCCGAATTCAACGCTACGCAGAGCAGAATGTGGTTAAAAATAGAATGCAGTTATAAAAACCCGATCGCTATAACCGAAGCCGATTTACTGCGATCGATGTGCATGGTCTAGGAGGTTCAGCATCGTCTGCCTGGCACCCACTGATGTGGATTTTCTATGATGTCTTTTATCCTACCAAGACTTTTTGGCATCGTGTTGGTGATTATGATTATCTAGAGCTGGTAGCTTCACTCTGCTCACATAAAAAGGGTCGTTTGACAGAGCTCACTGTATTAGCCAACACACACTACAGTGGAAACATCCAAGATGTTCTAAGAAAGGTCTAAGAAATGATCATAGATCATACTTTTGGAGTCATTCGTAAACAACTGCAGAGTTCAAGTGAATTATTTTCAATAATTATTTGTAAGCACTTACAAGTTATTTGGAGGTGTAGCCACTTGTTAGCAGGAAGAACCACACTGTCACCACATGACTATTAACAGCAACTGGTCGAAATTCAACTTGCTGGGGCATTTAATGAAACGTTGTGTCTGCTGTAGTTTTTATTTATTTTTTCTTGACCATGTGATTTAAATAAATCTTCTAGAAATGTTAAGTTTTCAATTTTGTCCATTTAAGGATATATACTTATTCTTCCTCTGAAAAAAGAACAGTTCCAAGATATTGCATAAAGCCATATATTGCCTTTGTCTGTATGTGTGTGTGTGTGTGTGTGTGTGTGTACAGTGCAAATGTAAAACATCTGTATATTTTGTGTGCACTGATCAGATTCAGCAGATGCATGACATGGAAGAGGTTTGCTATGACAAAGTGCTGGTGCAGATAAGAGCTGGACATCAGGTATTTTGTGTGTGTGTGTGTGTGTGTGTGTGTGTGTGTGTGTGGGTGTGTGTGTTTTTTTTAAACATAATGGCATCATTAACCACAGCTTGCAATTCGAATGTCCAAAAGCCTGTTTATTCATGCAAGTTTCCCTGAAGAGATAAAAATGTACTCAAAGTCTTTTGGCATATTAATGTAGTTTCATTGAAAGGAATCAAAAGCCCTGGAGTCTGGATATGTCCACTGTATGAATCCAAATTATAATGATGACTTATTAAATCAAACCCAGAGTGGCTCAGGCTGTTCTGCGGTGTCTCGTAGGTCTCCAGGCCAGTTTGTGACTCATGCTGCTTGCTGAACTCAATTTCGAAGATGCGCAAATATGTAAAATAAAAGACACTTACCCACTACATTCGTTCTCAGGGAATTATAATTGCTTCTCGCTCATGTATTCCTGGAGCTTGTTCCAAGATAGATTTTCCTCAGTTTTCTAGGTTTCCTCTCCACCCAAACTACCATCATGTATACATTTTATTGTTGTCCTGTGAATGGTGGCCTAAAGTAAAGGCGGAATTCTTTTGTTTATGGATGATAACAGGTGACCTGTTAGAAAGCCATCAGTTCAGTGTTCACATAAATTGCATTATGTCACAGAGCGGCTGTTGACTTAACACATAATCCATATCTCCCTGGAACAGAAGTACACAGTAAGAGTGCCTGCTTTGGTCATTTTGACAGCTTGAGCACTCGGCTGATAAAATAAATAATGACTCACTTTCAGTGAAGCGGCCTTTATTCTGTATTGTCTGTCAAGCTTTTGCACAATATAGATTTGACAAAATATTAAGAAAATGACTGAATATGGCTGGCAGCCAGGAAAAATCTTTCAATTCGTCTATTTAAACTACATCATTCTGAAGTGTACATGGGAAGAGATCATTTGGAACAGATATCTTTATTGTTATGAATTTTTTAATTTGTTTAAATATAAAGCCACGTCTTGTTATATAATATAATAAAATATCATATAAGATCAAATAATATAAATAATAACAGATAAATAGGAACAATTTTACAAACCCGATTCCAAAAATGTACAAACTGTAAATAAAAACAGAATGCAATAATTTATAAATGTTAAAAACGGATATTGTATTCACAATAGAACACAGACAACATATCAAATGTCTTAAATGAGACATTTTGAGGTTTTAAGCTAAATATTGGCTCATTTGAAATTTGTGACAACCACACATCTCAAAAAAGTTGGCAAAAGGCCATGTTTACCACTGTGAGACATCACCTTTTCTCACAACAGTATGTAAATGTCTGGGGACTAAGGAGACATGTTGCTTAAGTTGAGGGATAGGAATGTTAACCCATTTTTATCTAATGTAAGATTCTAGTTGCTGAACTGTCTTAGGTATTTTTGTCATATCTTCCGTATTATCATGCACCAAATGGGGCAGTCGTAGGCTTGTGGTTAAGGAACCAGCCTTTGCGACCGGAAGGTCCCTGGTTAGATTCCAAGTAGCGACTAGTCATGGCTGAAGTGCCCGTGGGGAAAGCACCTAACCCCCAGTTGCTCCCCGGGCGCTGTGATGGCTACTCACTATTCCGGGAACGTATGCTCACTTTACCAGTGTGTGTGTATTTGTGTGTTATACTGCATCTATTGTGAACACAATATCAGTTTTTGAGATTTGTAAATGATTGAATTCTATTTTTATTTACAGTTTATATTTTTCACAGCTTTTTTTGGAATCGGGTTTGTAAGTACAAAACTGACTATACAGTACTTAACATACTGACTTAACATACTGACTTAACATAAAGGCCTTTTTCATTTGCTAAAAATTTAAAGAAAGACTCATTTTCCTCTACATTTTGTGAATGAATGACTATCTCTTTTCTTTTTTTATGTTTAGTTGTAGACAATATCACGGGCTTTTCAGTTTCTGAAAATGTTGACTCTTTTGAGTGGCTCTGTAGGAGGAAAGACAGGATCAGTGCCATTATATAAGTAATTGTTTTCTTAATATGTTTATTTTTCGCCCCGGGTGGTGCAACCTGGGAAATTCTGTGTGGTGTTTGTATGTGTTCCCCGTGTTTGCATGGGTTTTCTCCGGATGCTCTGATTTTCTCCCTCAGTCCAAAGACATGCACGCTAGGTAAATTGGAAATGCTAAATTGTGATTAACTTGTGTATGATATAAGACTTGTGTATGAGTATGACCGTGTTCCTGTCATTAGTATAGACACTGGTGCTGAGGATGACGTTAAACAATAAATAATTAAATAAATAAAAATCTGTCCAGCTTTCATCTCAAAAGATAATTTCAGTTTCTCCTTTCCGCTGTGTTCGTCCTTGTTGTTTTAAAAGTCTCTTTAAAGTCAAGCCACACGAACCGGCTTCCCTCAAAGAGTCTTTATTCTGATCCTTAATTCTGAGCAATGATTTACTGAGAGAATGTGTAAAGTTTTGTTTTTGGGCTTTTAACTTAAATAGTTTTAAACCTGTTTGCAAATGAGATCTCTAGTTGTTCCTGAACTGTGTTTTTATTTTGTGATGGATTTCTGATTTAATTTCAGCTTTAGATTTGGGAAGATTTAACTCGGTGGTTATTACAAAAAACAGATGTTTAATGATAAACGTAATTATTTATGTTGTATACATTACAGAACACTCCGAACTGGCGCAGGTCACATTTTCTTTTAACTATAACTGTTGGTTTTATATAATTGTTTTTGTATTTATATACAAATATTTATCCAGTTACTTAGAACTAAACATGTACATTGTACGGGGGTTAGACAATGAAACTGAAACACCTGTCATTTTAGTGTGGGAGGTTTCATGGCTAAATTGGACAAGCCTGGTGGCCAGTCTTCATTAATTGCAGTAAGAGCAGAGTGTGAAGGTTCAATTAGCAGGGTAAGAGCAGAGTTTTGCTCAAAATATTGCTATGCACACAACATTATGGGTGACATACCAGAGTTCAAAAGAGGACAAATTGTTGCATGTTTTGGAGGAGCAGGTCAGGAAACGTTTTCCTCCACCAGGAAAACATGAAGTGCCAGCTGCCAGCTAAAATGGTCTCAAATACAAACCTGAATTCAAAAAAGTTGGGACAAAGAACAAACTGTAAATAAAAATAATTTGCAAATGTCAAAAACTGATATTGTATTCACAATAGACAACATATCAGATGTAGAAACTGAGACATTTTAAAATTTTATGGCAAGTTTTGGCTCATTTGAAATTTCACGACAGCAACACATCTTAAAAAAGTTGGGACGGGGAAATAAGAGGCTGAAAAAGGTGCAAACAACTGTAACTCATTAGGTCAATTGACAATAGGTCATTACCATTACTGGTTAAAAAAGAGCATCTTGAAATAGCAGCGGCCTTCAGAAGTAAAGAAGAGGATCACTAATCCCGTTGGTTCTGTGCCGACAAATAGTGGAGCGATATCAGAAAGTAGTTTGACAGTGTAAAATTGCAACATATCATGTTGAAATGTTTGAACATATCATTATCATCTACAGTGAATAATATCAAAAGATTTAGAGAATCTGGAAGAATTTCTGTGTGTACCGGTCACCGTTACCAGCTAAAAAAGTTCCAGAAGCGCAGACATCTACTCTGGGCTAAGTCTTGTTTAAAATCGACTGTAGCAAAGTGGAAAACTGTTCTGTGGTAAGACAAATCAAGTTTTTTATGGAAATTATGGATGCCGTGTCATTCGGACTAAAGAGGAGGACAATGCAAGTGGTTATCAGTGCTCAGTACAAAAGCCTGTATCTCTGATAGTATGGGGTTGCATTAGTGTGTGTGGCATGGCCAGGACACTAGCAATGTTGAAAGATATATCCAGGTTCTAGAGCAACATAAGCTCCTATCCCGACAATGTCTCTTTCAGGGAAAACCTTGCATTTTTTAACATGACAATGCCAACCACATACTGCATCAATTACAGCATTATGGCTGCATGGAAGAAGGGTCTATGTACTGTACTGGCCAGCCTGCAACTAGAATCCTACTTTAGACAAGAATAGGTTACCATTCCTATCCCTTAACTTTTTCTAAACTGCCATATCTTTGCCAATTATTGGTCAATACACATATATTTTACATCATAATGAAGGGTTAGGTCTTCTCTCTCAGTTAACGACAAATGAGTTCCGAGTAAAATACACAAATGTTGAGTCTGAGCAATTGCCACTACTTGCCATATTTAATGCCATGTTAAACGTTCATTTAGAGACAACATTTAATTTACTACTGTAAATTAAATGCAAATTTTCTACCTACTGTGGTTTTTGAGATATTTAGCATGGAAGTCAGCAAGGACTGTTATGCACACCAAAAGACTAGGCACACACACATATATCAGTATGGGGAGGAAAGGGAAAAACTGCTTTGGCTACAGATTTCATAAATAAAAATGTGTAAATCAAATATTGACATTAATTTATGAATAAAATACAAATAGATTCATGAAAATGTCATATCATTTAAGATACTGACATAATTATAGGGCAGGCGTAGGCTTGTGGTCAAGGAACCAGCCTTGCGACTGGAAGGTCTCGGTTCGATTCCAAGTACCGCCAAGGCACTTGACCCCAGTTGCTCCCTGGGCTCTGTTCTGGCTGCTCACTGCTGTGGGCCTGTGTGCTCACTTCACCTGTGTGTCTATGTGTGTGTTTTACTGCACGGATGGGTTAAATGCAGAGGATCAATTTTGCTGTTTGCAAACATAGTGGCAAAAATGTATCACTTTCACTTATTATAACTGCATTCAACATTACTGTCACAGGGGCTTAAAGACTGAATTTATACCCGTAGAATAGATGCATTTTATTAAAACTTCAAACTTTCATATATTATAGATTCAGGGCCTACAATTTAAACAATTTCAAGTATTTATTAGTTTATTTTTACATAATTGGGGCTTCCAGATCAAAAACCCTCAAAAACAGGATTAGAAATTAGAATACTGTGGAGAAATCCACAGTAGAATACGGTTGAGGAACAGAACCCAAACTACTTGAGGTTTAGTGTGAAATATCCACAGTCAGTCATGATTTGGGATGCAATGTCCAGTGCTGGTCTTGGTAAACTCTGCTTTCTTAAATCCAAGTTCACCAGAATGTTTTAGAAGACTTGTATGATGATCTGTATGGAGATGCAGATTTTATCTTTCAGTAGGACCCTTGCTCATGCCGTCAGTAGCACCAAAGATGGATTTGATGCCAATTCATTCACAATGCTTGACTGGCCAGCCAACTCGCTGGACCTAAACCTCATTGAGAATCTATGGGGTATTCTCAAGAGGAAAATGAGGGTCACCAGACACAAGAACAAAAAAGAGCTCACAGCAAGCATCAAGGGCTTCCCAGGCAATGTACAGGCTGCATCGCATCGAGGCAGTGATTAAAGCAAAGGGGTTCCCATCCAAGTATTTAAGATTGCCATTTTTTTTTTAAAGTACCATATTTTGAATGATTTAATGTGATCTGAATTTCTTTTTTTTCTTTCAAAAACTGATAAGTAGTTTGGACATTTAACTCTATCTGCATATCTGGATCTCTCCCAGATTCACGTATCTTCTCTTTTTAATAATCCGCTGCAACCCACGGTCATCTATTTTACTCGTGCCTCTTCTCCTGCCACATTTTGTCCTTCCACTACGTAGTTTGGGCTAATTAAAAAAAATAAACAAATACTTGAATCATTTAAATTGTGGGCCCTAAATTCAGGGCTTCTTTTGCATGAATTACTGCTTCAATGTGGGGTGGCAAGGAGGCGATCTTCCTGTGGCACTGCTGAGGTTTTATGGAAGCCCAAGTTGCTTTAATTGTAGCCTTTAGTTCATATGCATTGTTGAGTCTAGTGGCTCTTTGCAAAAAGACATCTGAAATCTCCCGCACGCATGTGGGAAAATGTTTTATGGTCTGATGAAACCAAGGTTGAACTTTTTGGACATAATTCTAAAAGGTATATTTGGCGCAAAAACAACACTGCTCATCACCAAAATAACACCATACCTACAGTAAAGCATGGTGGTGGCAGCATTATGCTTTGGGCTGTTTTTCTTCAGCTGAAACTGGGGTCTTAGTCATTGTGGACGGAATTATGAACAGTTCCAAATACCAGTCAGTGTTGGCACAAAACCTTCAGCCTTCTGGTAGAAAGCTGAAAATGAAGAGCAACTTCATCTTTCAGCTCGACAATGACCCAAAGCACACATCTAAATCAATAAAAGAATGGCTTCACTGGAATAAGATTAAGGCTTTGGAATGGCCCTGCCAGAATCCAGACGTGAACATTGAATACCTGTGGGGTGATCTGAGAATGGCTGTGCACATGAGATGCCCTCGCAATCTGTCGGTTTTGCAAAGAAGAGTGGGCAAATATTGCCACATCAAGAAGAGACACGCTGATGGGCTCCTACCCAGAAAGACTGAGTGCTGTTATAAAAACTGGGGCAGTCGTAGGCTTGTGGTTAGGAAACCAGCCTTGCGGCCAGAAGGTACCTGGTTTGATTCCATGGCTGAAGTGCCCTTGGGCAAGGCACCTAACTCCCAGTTGCTCCCCGGGCGCTGTGCTGGCTGCTCACTTCTCCGGGCACATGTGCTCACTTCACCTTTGTGTGTATTTGTGTGTTTCACTGCACGGATGGGTTAAATGCAGAGGACCAGTTCCGCTGTGTGCAAAAAAACCGTGGCAAAATGTATCACTTTCACTTAAAAGCCAAAGGTGCTGCAACATAGTGTTAGTTTAAGGGTGTGTCTGATTATGCAGGCAGATTATTGTACATTTTTTATTTTATATTTTTCTGCTTTAAAGGTTTCAGTTTATTTTCAATTGCATTGTACAGGTTATAGGTCACAATACAGGTGGACAAAGTTGTACAAATATTTGTCTTGCTGTCATTTGGAATTTGAACAGGGGTGTGTAGACTTTTTATATCCACTGTAGTATAATAAAAAATGTAATAGCAGAGCACCACGCTCACCATCGCACTGTCAAAGTTTTTACCCAAAGATTGTTTGAAAATTCTCTTCATTTCGATGCAGGACAGGAAAGTCCTGTATTTTAGGTTATAGCACTGAAGTACTTTGAATTACAGTCTTTAGGCCGCAGTGCACACATCAGCACATCATCAAGTAAATCCTTAATAACTCTGAAACTGCATATTGCATCCTTGATTCTTGGCCTGAGGCTATTAAAAGGGAATGATTGCCAATACTAAGTAATGAACATTTGCTTTCAGCCTTATGGCTACACAATGGAGTGATCACTGTTGCAGTTAATTCATTTAATTAGCATTAACGCTACCTGAATACCCTTGTCTAGAAAAACAGTGGAGGGAAAAGATGAAGGAGGGGAAAGTGAGATATAAAGCGAAACATCCGAAGCTTAGGCAGAGCAAGCGATCTTATGAATTTCCCGGCATCTAACCAACTCAGCAGTACAAGTACTGCATGTGTACTTCCACCATCTGTTAAACAAAATGTTCATTCTTTTCACACCACATCCAACATGTGCTTCTCAACAATTAAATAGTTCCCAGCTGAAACGCTGCTAGTGTGGGATTAGTCTAAATGTTTAATGAGACAATGTTTATGGTTATGTAATTATTTTACAGCAGTGTTGTCAAACACAAATCGTGCCCAGACAACACCAGCCTTTAAAGACCCATGAACTAACTGTTAGCCTGTTATTTATTGTGTCAGTTAGCCATAATAACCTCACCGAAGCTAACATAATCTTTTTAACTGTATGCACCCTAAGGAGGTATCATTTAATAAAAAAATCATTTATATACATGAGGGGTTACATCGCTGTGTGGATGTAGTTAGGGAGATGGAGAAAGCAACAAGGCAGGCGGTAAAGGGATGCAGACAGACGGTTAAAAAGCTGTCTCGGCATAATATTTCACACAAGACGACAGAAATTCAGCTGTCAGCATTACATTGTATATAGCTACAATTGGAAAGCAGACTTTTGCTTTAGAATTTTTTTTTGATACACATCTATTCAAAGTCTACTGCATATATTGGATTTTGTGAAAATAATGACTTCTTCTTCTTCTTTCGGCCTCTCCCTTTTATCAGGGGTTGCCACAGCGTGTCAGTCTTTTCCACCTCACTCTGT
>JAOUQV010000040.1:12286277-12299423 GCA_028565295.1 Aspidoras spilotus
AAGATGGAAATTGTGAGGTCCAGCATGGGAGTACAGGGAGAAGTGTAAGATGTTTAGATAATCAGGATTTCTCAATGTTGAATTTTCTGTGTGTGCAATCTGGGAAAAGTAGGGGAGGTCATAAGGTGTTAAATTTTTACAAGTGACAGTTCACCTCTTATAAGTCTCACATGCTGCGTTCTAGACAGAATATCTGAACTGCCAGGAGAACTAATAAGACATATAATCTTATTGATAATTGATAATCATATGCCCATTTATACACACAAACACACATGTATTTTATATTAAACTAATATAAAGTAGCTTTAGAGATGTGTAAACAGTTCAGAATTCAGTTCCTGTTTTGCATTAGATTTTTATATGCAGTAACTATGTATAGAAACACTTACCCATTACTCATAAAACTAGGTATTTAAACATAAGATAAGATTCCTGAGATGAGCATGAAATGTCTTGCATGCTGTTAGACATCATTATGTTAATTAACTGTCAATGTGTATGGAAAGTACTACTAGTGAGAGATTACAAATATTTCCATGTCAAGGTGTGTAGAGTGCAGTCAGACATACTACTGATGCATAATGTTCTGTATATTCAGTTTGTTACTCTGCATTCTACTCTATCCTTTTAGCAGTAGATAACATATTCGCTAGCATATGTGATGGAGTTTATTTGCAAATATAAGAAAAAGTTTTTTGTGGGCATGGTCATAGTCAGTGTGTGACACCAAGGCAATTTCAGATCAACATGATTAAATAATAATAGTCTGTTAAAACTAGAACACACTGTGTTTATACATGCTGTATGAGGGAAGATGTAGCTATACAATCTGTGTGTAATGGAGACATGTCCTTTGAATGTAAAATTGCATTTCAAGAATGTACCAGGCCATTCATTTGACAAATTAAGCTGTGTGTAGCCATTGGGCTGAGTTTAGTTACTACTGAAGTACATTCAGCCTCCAGTATAACAAGCAAGCTACAGTGCGGTCAAAAAGTATTTAGTCAACCACTTACTGTGCAAGTCAATTAAAAAATTTCAACTCAGTACTTCTTTAACATGAACTTTGTTGGCAATGACAGAGGTCAACCGTTTCCTGTAAGTCTCAACCAGGTTTGCACACAATGTAGCTGATATTTTGGTCCATTCCTTCATGCAGATCTCGGCTAAAGCAGTGATGTTTTGGGGCCGTCACTGGGCAACTCCCTCTAAAAATTTTCTATGGGGTTGGAGTCTGGAGACTGGCTAGGCCAATCCAGGTCCTTGAAATGCTAGTTAAACAGTGACAATCCAGAGCTAAGGCCAGGGAGCAGACAAACAGGCTATTCCGACCACCTGCCAGCTGCTTAGAGTTGTCACCTAAGGTTTATCATATTCAAACAGTTTCTGTTCCCCGGGCTGACCCATAATATAGAAATTTGAAGAAATATCTAAATATACAAAGAGTTTATTTTAATTACTTAATAAATATTAAACTAGACATTTGTGATAATACCACAGGCATGACCACACGCAGCTTGAAGTAAAGTTTCTGATTTTTTTTTTTATCTCTGAATGGTTTTTCAATTACACCATGTACAGCTGTAAAAACCTTTCTTTCGAATCTCATGTAGATAATACCACCAGGATAACATACGTTCAACTTAGAAAAACAGCCCCAAAGTATAATATCTCCACCAATATGCTTCACAGTAGGTATGGTGTTGTTGGGATGCAATTCTTCCACCAAGCATGACGAGTTCCGTTTTTACCAAAAAGTTCTATTTTGGTTTATATGATTTTCTAGCTGTGAGGTAACGGCACTACCCACTGAGCCTCCATAAAATACATTAACACAGTAAATGAACAAAAGCCAAAAAAGTGCTTTTTCATTAATGATTTCAATGTTAAGATTGGGGTAGGTATAGAATTAAATATCCTCAGTGTGTGTGTGTGTGTGTGTGTAAGGTTGTGTATCAATTAGCTGCTTATTGCAGTGGCCATTTAGCAAAATCCATTTGTGTTAATTATTTGTATTGATCAAAGCTACAGTTGTTACGTGTTAGCGAGACAAGTGTTTCTGTTGCTGCCATGAATAAGTTAAAGTGTTTTGAATGCCATTGTGAGATTTTTAACTGAAAGTCGAGTGATTTAATAGCCAGAGCTTTGTAATAAGTAACTGCTGGCCATGTATGCTTCAGGTGTACATTGTAGAATCATTCCACCCCTGACTCTTTCACATAGTCTTCCAGATCTTGCTCTTTCTGCATTGACATGGGGAGCACATAGACCAGGCATGTCAGTGACACCCATACTTTCAGATATCTATCTGCCTCTCCACACCCCCCCCTGAACATTTTCCCCCCTTTTCGTCTAGCCTTGTGCCAGTGTCTCAATCTGAAGCTCATTCCAAGTGCATTGATCGGCGCTGTCGGCTGTCTGGATCTGTCACCACCTCTAGAGAGGCCCGATCTCTCTAGCCCTGCTTTGGAAGCACCCTGTTTCAATTGATTCCTTGTTTGCAGTGTGAAGAAACATGCAGTGTCTATGTTGTTCATAGCCACACAGAACTGATTGCTTCATATCAACATGCTCTTATAACACCATCATGAAAATGATTGATTCTGAGGTGAAAATAAAAAAAATGAAGTAAACCTTTTTAAGGTTGTGTGTACATGGTGGCTGGAATGTTGAGCATGAGCTCTGTTGGTTAGAATTTTACAAACCACAACTATGCAAAGGCTGCCAATGCCGAATAAATGTTTGGCTCATGAGACTCCAACATGCAAGCATGCAGGGCCGGTGTAGTATCTGCCAACAAGCTTGAATGTATTCCCCTATTAAAATATGTTTTGACTAAGGTGTGGACAATAAATGGACCACATGGATGAACCAAATGGATAGTATGTCTCTGGGCTTTAATAAGTAAATGCCAGCGGAAAGATTGTAACAGCAGACAGTTTCAAGGGCTGCAGTTGTGACAGCAGGAGTGAGACATATGTTCATGAACATGTTAATATAAATATGTTCATTGCTACTGTTGACTATTTTATTAAGCAAAACCATTTTGTATTGGGACAGATAGTTAATAGCATTCAACTAGTCTGTATATCCAGTAATTTGCTATGCTATTTTGCTATTAGGCAATTAAGCGCTATAAAAATATTCTCATATTTATTTTGGATTCTTGTTAAGAGCCATTAATTTGCCATAAGAGCAGTGTAAGTGCTGAGCCAGACATCTTTGTCTATACTGACTCTTTCCTATGCTGTGTTAATTTCATAATTTATACAGTGTATATATATTTTTAGATTTTTTGTTGAATCTTTTATTCATATGAGTAATAGCAATGTTTGTGTTTAATACTTCAGCTAATTTTTGTCCATCACCTACTCTATGAAAGTCATCTCCAATAGGCTACTTGTTGGCTTTTGGTAATTTTTTTTCTTCAGTATACTGTATAGAGAAACAAGGCGGCATGGTGGCGCAGTGGATAGTGCTGTGGCATCACAGCAAGAGGACCCGGGTTCAATCCATAGGTGGGGTGACCTGAGAATTTCTGTGTGGAGTTTGCTTGTTCTCCTCGTGTTCGCGTGGGTTTTCTCAAGGGTGCTCCGGTTTCCTCCCACAGGCCAAAAAATTGGAAATGCTAAAGGTCATTCTAGGTAAATTGGAGAAGTTAAATTGTCCAGTCCTAAGCTTGAAAGGATGAGGGTTGCGTCAGGAAGGGCATCCAGCGTAAAACATGTGCCAGATCCTAATGCGAGGAACTCGCTGTGGTGACCCCTGGAGACAGGGAAAAAGCCGAAAGATGAAGAAGAAGATACTGTATAGAGAAACATCACTACTGTGTGATTAGATGATTCGCCGATGTTGTTTTATTCCTGTAATGGAGCACCATTGTTTTACCCAGGCCACTGCTGTGAGTGAGCAGGCAGATATAAGATTTATACAGAAGAGTTATTAAAACCAGTGGGCTTATTAAACACTGTTATTTATGTTCTGTTCCCTTCTCAGTGAGACATATCAAATCTCTTGCGCTATGTGACCATCCGTTAATTGCTACCATAATAACAGCTGCATGATATACTCAACCGGGTGAGTGATATGTGGGATCAGAATGGTCCTAGATCACAAAAATGGCCTCTGACGTTTTATATTAGATCTACATCAAGGGATACTTTACAGTGCAAGCTAAATCCCATGAACAAGCCTCAAGTTCCAGCAATATGGTTTTCAATATTATACTAAAGTTTTGTATACCCTTTTTTTTCTTATAATACTATTTCTTCTTCTACTTCTTCTAATTAGTTTTTAGAGTGATATACTGATGTTTATGACCATCCAAATATATGCAATAATACATGTAACATGAATACTGGGTGGAAAAGAAGACATTAAACACATTATTGTTTGGATTGGGTTGATGTAGTCTAATAATAGCCAGATATTTTCTCATATACCCACAAGAGTTCAATAAACTTGTGCCATTTTTTGTTTATTAAAATGAGTGTTCTTATTTAACACTACTAAATGTTAGTTTAAGGTTTTTTAGAGGTGCTATGGCACAAGCCATTGTATTTATAATAAATGGTGAGGGTTGCGTCAGGAAGGGCATCCGGTGTAAAACAATGTAGAACTAAAGAACACTGTGGTTTATACACATGTTTGAATCTTGCTCTTATGCTTTTATGACTGTAGATGGCAGGCACTGGTGAGAAGGACAGAGAGGGCAGCAAGAACTTAGTGATATGGGATTATACAGTTTTCATCGACATGGGTGGTCAAGGCTGGCCAAGCGGACTTAGTCATGAGAGAAACCAGCCCCTTGTGCAGCATCAAAGGAGATACAAGATGAAGTAGAACTTGCTTTATGTGTAGGTTTAACCTTCAGTATCACAGGTCTTATATTTAGTCTCATCAGCTATAGAATAAAAACCAAGAGGCCATTAAACTGGAGACATGTTCTTAGACATTGTAAGATTATTACACTTTGATGTCTTATTCTGATTTGGCTTCAAGGCAAGAAAAGTAACAGGTGTGTGTGTTTGTGTGTGTGTGCGTGTGTGTAAAACTATTGGGCTGGCATATTTTGCATCTTTGGTAAACCAAATATCCACCCAGAGATAGGAATATCAAAGAGTGTTTTTTAACTGGTGTCCGCAATCTTAATTTTATTTTGTATTACTTTTATTATTTACAAAAAAATTATTTATGCATATTGGTAAATGTATGTGGAGCATAGAATAATTAGCTAAATTAATAATTAGGGATGTAGCCTGGGCAGTGGGCCTGGGATGACACGAACCACTCCAGAGATCTGTTTAGCCAACCTAGGGCCCATTCTCAGCCATTTATTTTTCTTTCTCTTTTGTTTCAGATAATGCACAGAAATATTAAATAGTTGTATATTTCAAACAATTTCATAGATTCTAACTATAGCCCATTAGTGTATACTACTAGCATACAGCATTATTCAGCAATCACTGGCCATGCCACTGTAAATTATCATGTTAATTGCATCAAGGTCCTCACAATGATAGTAGGACAAGTGTGTGTGTGTGTGTGTGTGTGATGGCAGTGAGTGTGAGGGAAAATAGCTGCTGTGTATAAGTTATAAGGGAAAGTGAAGGAGTAAATAAATGTCTGTGTGTATTTCCATGGTGGCCGCTTGTCTTATCCCGGTGTGTGTTTGTTTACCACTTTCAGCCTCTACAAGGTAGACAGTAAACAAATTTGAACATCTGAGCCACAAAGAAAATAAACATGGAGAAACACAAAAACAAATGCAAACAAAAACCTTTCTTACTGGCCCACAACCTTTGACCCTTCAACTACCTGACCCTAACTAAGGTTTCTGTAGTGAGAAATAGAGATGATCTGTTAGTCTTCCAGCAGAAAAGTGTTTACATGTATTTGTGAGGCATCACATCCTTCAGTTGATAGTTATATAAATAATGTGATTGATCATTATCAACTACAGATATACAGTAAACAACTAAACTATAAACAGGTGGGAAAATAAAATATGACTTTCAGGTGGTAAATCCACTGTGTTGTGAGCCTGAAAATGATGTTAACTGCAACGGTATACATTTACCAGTGACATTATTAGGCCAACCTTTCTATCTATTACCATTTGGGCTCAAATGTTTTGCAATTCCATGTAGTGAATCTTTGATTCCAGCAAATCCCAAAGCCGGTGTATTGAATCTGTATTGAATTCAGATCTGGTTAGTCTGGAGACATTTGAGTACAACATTGGAGACATTTGAGTACAACATTGTGATGTTCAAGAAACAAGTTTGAGATTATTTGAGCTTTGTCATGTCATGAGTACCCAATGGGAAATAAGGTGATGGACATGGTCCTCCAGGCTTTGGATTCTCAGTTAGTATTAAGGAGACAACATTATTACTCCTTTACCAGCAGTTGGAATATTGATACAATGTATGTTTTCACGTTAATGCCAATTTCTGACCCTAGCATCTGAATGTTACAACAGAAATCAACACTCATCAGGCAACATATTTTAAATTTGGTAATTCCCTTGAAACTTTATTTACCAGACAAAAGAAAGACAAAACCGTTTTAATGTTTTAATGATAAAAGTAATTAACTTTGCTAAATATTGATACATTTTAGACATTGGTGCCCGCAACAATCTCTAAAACATCGGGTCCTGTTTTCCACCAGATTCAACCCTTTCTTTTAATAATAGTTTTAAATTGTTTGGAAACTAAATTTACTTATTGTTGCACATTTGCAAGTGAATTCATATGAACAAGACTTGGGCTGCTCATCAGTCTGTGGATGCTCTTGTCTGATTCTCCTCTTTATGATACCCAATAGATTTTCACTTCCCCCTTACTACCTGAATATTTTTTTTATATTATAATCTGTAGGCATTGAAAGAACTAAATCCTTTGTATACTTCTACTGAGGAGCGTTGTCATTGAACTGTCTGACAAATCTCTCACAAAGTTTTGTACAAAATAGTAAACCACTGCATGGCCATTCTTGTATATAAATACTATCCTCCTTTCATACTCCATTTTGATGACATCATCTGATAATTGTTACATTGTGGCTTTATTTTTATCAGTAATTGTGAAGTTATGATTTATCTTATCTTAAAATTATCTTACTTTTGAGTTTGTAAGTTGCAGCATTGTATTCTATGTGTACAAATGTCAATCAGTTTTGAAAACACTGACAATACGTGTGAAATATGCAAAATAGCAGTGCATAAAATGACCGCCTCATAAAAAGTTCTTGAGCTATTGAAATATATCAGTTGCAGCCCCACATGTATTAAATTTCATAAAATATGTCATACGCAGGAATCACAATTTGAAAGTTTATATGACAAGGTATTGGCTAGTGATCCTAGATTTTTATGCGGAACATTATTCACCAGGTGACACTTTTGCAAAATGAATGGTAAGTAGTTCAGGTAAATTATGTCTGAGCATAAATATATCATCATTCTTGGGCTAAATAACTTTAGAGTTATTTCCCGAAAGATTATCTGAGCCTAGGCAAAAAAAAAATTAGGTACACAAACCTTATATTCCATATCAATCATGTGCTCCTACAAGCATACCCAGTTTCATCTGAACTTGTGAATTATAAGTATATGATATCATCAACCAAACATTGGTTATGAAAAAAAACATAGTCAAAGACTGTAGCTGTCTGCAGTGGTCATAATATGAGAAAGTCTTTTCTGTCAACACATTTGTTCATATTTATAAGTTACTTGTCTGATCACAGACATCCTCAGTTAATACACCGTATAGAGACATGAAGCACAAAGCACTGAATTTATGCAGCTGTGAGGAGTCTTAGGGTTTTAAGACTTTTGCTGTAGGCAGGTGATATGATGGCAGAGGGCTTATAGTTGAGACTTGTTGGACATCATTACAGACACTCTGCATGGGGTCATGTTACTGTTACACAGAGAGGGCGATCTGTATGCAGACACGCTGGGATCTACTGTCACACTGAAAACTGCAGGTCCATTTACAAGCTGTGAGTTATTGCATGGTGGCAGGAAGGACAAACAGAGCAACAAGGGTGGGTGTGGGGTCCCAGGGTTTGGGGGGTGGATTTGAAGGATCATGTCTTTGTGAGATGAGAAAAAAATGTGTGTGATTTGGAGATGGAGATGAGCAGCATGAAGATGAGAGGTATCCTGTTTGTGTTAATTCGTATGTGTGTGTGCGCAAGTGTGTGTGTAGTACTATCTTTCTGAGAACAAAATCAGGTTTGTAACATCATGGGGAAGTGAGGACATTAAGGCCAGTGTTTACTTTTTACTTCTGTATCATCCATATGATCTCAGAGTGCTCTTCATAACGTTTTTCTATAGTCCCTAATTTGAGATTAATACACACAATAGTTTTTTCTGTGTGTTTATTAGTTTAATTACACATTTTCATGTGCTGGCATTATTAGCGCTCCATTAGTGCTGCACCATAATAATCTTATTGGTCTGTGAAAATTATAAACATTATGTTTAATCCATTGGCGCTTTTAATCAGTCCTCATGTTAGGGCAATTACTAGTTTGTGTGTGTGCATGTGTGTGTGCATGTGTGTGTGTTCAAGGGGAAGACCCAGTATGGTCCTGGCACCTCTGACCCTCTACACCGCTACATCTTTATTTCATGGCTGACAGAGCGCATGCCAACGCCACATATGGAATTCTGCCTGCACCTGATTTATTGCCCTCAGCTGCTCCAGCCACTCCAGCTGCCAGCTGCACATCACATGGAGAAGAAGAGAAGGAGTGAAGTAGTGAAAATAGGAGGAGCAGCAGAGGTGAGGGAGACTAAGTAATGGATAAGACATACAGTATAAGAGATATAACAGATACAGATATATATGAGAGGGTGATATGTAATAATATGTAAAATGAGAGACAGGAAAAGATATTTTACTTAATTTTAAAAAGAGGCAAAATTGTCAGGGAGGGAGAGAAGACAGGTCTCCATGGTTAAGAAAGTCATCTAAATGCAGCACCCATGCTCGCCATTGATCCGAACCCTGCTAGAGAAAGCAAAATGTTTGGCTTGTTTTAGCCAATTAGCTGTGAGAGAGCCTATTGTGTGTGCACTATTGAGCAGTGCTCTGCTGAAAGTGCTTATTGTTGGCACGCTCAATGAGGGATCAATGGCATGCCTGTGATTGGATTAGCCATCTAATCGATTCAGTGCACTAATATATTAACAGGGTAATTACCACTCCTTCTAAGGAAAAGTGATTTTCCATCTTGTTATACTGTTATTCTGTAGACGCTACAATCAACGTGTGTGCGTGTGTGTGTGAGCTGTACGTTAATATGGTATATGATGAAACGAATAGTCAGTGCTTCTTGCATTAAGCAGCAGTTTCTGCTCTAATGAGACAGAGCAGAGGTCTTAAAATAACTATAAATTTTAATATTCTCCCCAGTATTTCTCTCGTAATCACCCCATGTTGCACAAGAGTCAACATAGAACCGAATATCTCCTGAATAAGAAAGAAGCGTGACAGCAGGCGGAACAACTTATACACCAGTTAGGATATAAAGCATCTCCTATAAACTGTCAGAAAGACAGCCAATCACTGGAAGAACAATAGTAATTAGTTTATACTAACGGCGGGGCAATATGGACAAAAATTATATTCTGATATGTTTTAGCTGAATGATGATATATACGATATATAATACAATATTATGTACATTGTGAAAAAATGATGTGAAGCAAAATCTGCTTTATGAACATTTTATGAACAGAAAATTCAGTTTGATGTGTTATATCAAATTTATCTCGCAATATCATTCATGTGAAAATCAAATGTCCATATTTAAATATATTTAAGAACAAGGTATTCATTTGGTGTTTTAATTTTCCCCATGATTATACATTTTGCTATTTTTCATGATTTAAATGAAATTGTAAAACAAGCTCAACAAAATGTCAACAGTGTCTAAAGAGCTTTTAGAACACTGCAATTGTGATAAAGGTTAAGAACATATTACGCATGTAAAAAAAGCAAACTTAAGTGTTCTGGAAATGTATTTGGAAGTGTGAAGTTTCCTCTGGTAGTGGCAACCCTAAAGGGCTCTCGACGTGGTGCGCTACATCACCCGAGCATGCGAAGGGCATGGACCGCTGCAGTGACGTAATCTACACAGCTGCAGCCTGTTTGTTTATGAGTCCTTATTTTAGTTAATTGCTCTGATTTTATATTTTTATACCGGAATCTGAGATATTTTAAGACAACGACTGACAGATAATTTGTCTGTATTCGCCACTGAATTTATTGCTATCTTGCTAGTATTACAGTGGGCTGAAGAAGTATGCTCATTAAAGATAGTGGTTTTCTAAAATTTATTGTCTTCCTTACAGAGTGTCCAGTCTTGGATATCTATCTGCAGGCAAGATCTGGTTTTAGAAATGTATTAGTCACTGTTTAGATTGCATATGCAATCAATTATGGTTGAATTCTTATGGGTTCAAGCACATTGTAGGGGAAAAGGGGAATGAAACTGTCAATGCAGCTGCAAGACTATTCCTAAGAAGAACAAGGTGTGACTTAGATGGCAAGAGTGGCAGGGCTGTGCCATCACTGTTACTAATACAAGATTTTTATGAACTCTGCAGTAACAAGTCGGTATAAAATCATTATACATTTCCAAACATTGCTTTTCTCACCAAAAATATATGAAATTTCAAAAAGGAACACAATGAATTACATATCAGACTACTAAAAAAATAATAATAATAAAACTTGCTGGATTTTTCTGAACAAAGAGGCCAAAGTACTGTAAACGCATCAGGAAGAACTGTGTTAGATTATCCATAAATTACTGCACAACATATTATGTGCCATGTCATTTTAAAATAATGTTAGAAAACCTAAAAATTTGTTTATTGAGTGACTCTCAGAATTTGGAAATGTATATTTTAGTGTATGTAATTGTTTGACCTGATACTTGGGGTTTATGTAGGATAAATAATCTAGGTGTTTTGGGGAGTTCCGGATGTTTATTTATTCATTCAGTCATTATCTTCTGCTTAATCCCAGCCGGTGCCCATCCGGCAAATTTTGGCACAAGGGTGGTGTATATTTAAAAAATAATGATATGCATCAGAAGGACACAAGTACCATGAAATGTTATTATATAGCATATAACTATATAAATATAGTTAAGGGTGTAGGGACACAAAATTATAAAATAAAATAAAATTAACAAAATAAAAATAAAAGGTAAAAATTTATAATTGTATTAAAGAACACTGTAAGGAAAAAAAACCTACTGTTTAAGTCAATTTTAATCAAGATACAAGCAATTTAAATTTATTTTCACAAGGACAATGATGGCCCTTAAATGTTGAATTTTAAAATGATCTTCTATAAATATACAGTATATGTACATACTACTACTGTCTAGTGAGAGTACCACATTAGTGACAATCATTTATAATTGAAAAGGTACATTTGTGTATGTCGAATTATTAAACTTAGTAACAATTCAGTTCCATTTTATTTCTATAGCGCTTTTTGCAATGGAATGTTGTAAACCTTTAATGTTGCACCACTTTATTACAACAGACTGATACCATAGAATGAAATTGTCAAAAATCATGATTAAACTCACAAAAATTTTTGATGTGCATATTTACAAATTTCTGTAATTAACGTTTGAGCAGTTTTTAGATATTACTATTTACCAATAATAGATACTTGAAGGGTAAATTGTGATTAAAATGTATTATGTCAGAAGCAGACTTTATGGAAGGAACAAAAGATCCCATTGTGGTGTCTCTTCTCGTCACTAATTCAGTCAAACAAGATTGTGAGCTAGGAGGAATTGAATGATCTTCTGGCTATTTTTTATTTCAGCAAATCATTCTCAAACACTGTCACGTTTTGGGGCTTCAGAATTCCTGTTAAATGTTTAAGAAGACTTTGCTCCTTTGAAGAGTTGAGTCTTTTGTGTTGGGTGAAGGCTGGCTTAGCTGAACTGCTTTGTATTTATATCTGGGCCTTGTGCTTTTGGCCACCATATGGGGAGAAAAAATACAACCATATAAGTACTTAAGCAAAGTTTATATTTGCTCAGGAATTTTGAGGGATTTGCTTTACTCTGGTGGAAAAACAATAACCAAGCAGACGGGATGCTGTGATTATAAGCACTTACGCAAAGTTCATATTAGCAATGGAAATTTTAACCTTGGCTTGTCCATGGAGCTGTTGTCCTACATAAAGCTTGATGGTTTAGAAATCAACATTCTCCTCCTTACCCTCACCTTCCTCCCCCACTGGCTTTGGGCTTCTGTGCTGCAGCATTTGGAAACTTTTGTGCCACAGAACTGGAAAAAATGCTAACCATTATTTTTATCTCTTCCCCAGGCAGCTATCAGTTTTACGTTTAATCTCAAGTATTTTCAGCTCGAAATTTTAGAGCACAGATTTTTCATTTCCATTTTTGTTAAATACTAGTCTAATCAAGTTATAGATATGTATCAGCACCTTGTTTAACAATGTCATCCCTAAACTAATGTTGTGCTGTAGATTTATTTGGAAAATGGTTCTGACTTGTGGTTTTTAACTCTACTGTGGTTCTATAACTGTTATGAATGAAACTTTTAGCAGTAAAATGTCATTTTCTAAATATTTTAATAAGTAATTTAAAGACTATATGTCCTGTCAACTGATAATGCAATATTTTCAATAATGACAATGATTATTAGATTATTAAATAATAATTCTGAAAAGCTTTGCTGATTTGTGTAGCCCCGGTTTGCCAACATCAGCAACATTTCACCTAAAACTATTGCCTTAGAATTACCTGGAATTACCATTTTTTAAATATGTTACCAGAAAATCCCTCTTCATCTTAATGTCTTCTCTCTTCACCTTTGACCAAATTGATCTGTGTCAAACATGCCTATTCCTTTCCTACACTCATATATATTATTAAAATATAATACTATTGCTTATTGTAATTCAATAAAAGAATACAATCTCCTTTTTGTACATTTTATACAGTAATACGTGATATACATGTTAGTGAGCAAAGTATTTTTGGAATTATTATTTTATTTCTTTAAAAAGCCTAATAAATTTAATAAATGCCCAATCTACACTATATTTACAAAAGTATTCG
>JAOUQV010000040.1:12312105-12323917 GCA_028565295.1 Aspidoras spilotus
ATGCACGACATGTTCTCCACGTGTTTGCGCGGGTTTTCTCCAGGTATTCCGGTTTTCTCCCGCATTTCAAAGACATGCACAATAGGTTAATTAAGTGTCTCTAAATTGCCTATTGGTGTGTGAATGTGTGTGATTGTGTGTGTTTGCTCCCTATGATGGATTGGCACCCGGTCTAGGGTTGTTCCTGCCCTCGTGCCCAGAGTGGCCAGGTTGGCACTGGCTTCCCCGTGACCATAAAAATTAGAATTAAGTGGGTATAGAAAATGAAACAAATATACCTACATCAAGTTACTCACCTGGGTGTATCATAGCAGTACTGTGTCATTACGATTAAAACCAGACTCATTTCAATGTAATTGGGAAGATAATTGCTAACATTACAGTAAAAAAAAAACTCACTAGACTATGTTCTTTCTCAGTGCACGTAAATATTAAGCTGCGCTGCTGTAGGTTTCCTCTTATATAATGTGGTATATAAACTAAAAAATATTTACATTCACATTGTCTCTAGAAATTAGCATAATAACAAGCAATAACCGAGCTGCTTTGTTAGTACTGTATATGCCACTTAATGATTTTTCTCATTCTTTATAGTACTGTGGTCAGTATTATCAGTAAATTTAAGCTGAGAACCTGAGCCTGTCGAATTGTGGAGAGAATGACATACTGTAGTCTTATGATATCACAGCATGAAAATAGGCACATATATTTTATGCAAATGAGCCTAGTAATGCACTTAAATTGCAAATGCATGAATAATTTTTTAACAATTTCACTATGGACATTACTTTGACATTTCTCTTAAAGGCTTCTCCCACCCAGATCTTATTAGTGGAACTATAAGCTGATTAGCCATGAAAAAATCCCTGTTCTCACATCTGCGAAAGTTCCCTCGACAGTCTGATGAAAGTACAGTGGTATACTGGGTGACTTTTAATTAAAATGTGACTCTGCAAGTAGAATGATAATTAACCTCACACAGATAATCTCCCTAAAACTAGCAAATACACAAGATTTGAGTAAAATTCCTTAGTGACATGTAACTTCATAATAAATCCCATCCTATAAGATGAAACTGGATGAAATAGTAAAAGAAGTGGAGAAAATATGAATATGGAGGTTGACCAGTCTTTAATTTTATTGTTGTCAGGTTATTTCGATTTATTTTATTTTGATTATACCCTTTGAACAAAACACTGATGTCAAAATGCTGATCAAGTACTTTGTATGTGATGAATCCGGCAAATTGATTAAAAATAAAAATACAAAATATATCACATGTACATAAGTATTCACAGCCTTTGCCATGACACTCTCTCATGACATTTTCTGAAACATTGAAGATCTCAATTAGCACAGTGGCCTTCATCATCCATAAATAGAGGAAGTTTGAAACCACCAGGACTCTTACCAGAGCTGGTGGCCCATCAGGTAGGTGACCTGCTCTGTAGAGAGAGCATTTCTGCTGCACTCCACCAATCAGAAATATATGGTAGATAGACCAGACAGAATCCACTCCTCATTGAAAGGCATAAGACAGATTGCTTGTTGTTTGCCAAAACGAATCTAAAAAACTCTCAGACCATGGAAAATAAAATTATCTGGTTTGATGAAACAAAGTTTAAAATCTTTGGCCTGAATACTTAGCGTCATCTCTTAACGAAACCAGGCACCATTCCTACAGTGAAACTAGTTGGCAGCAGCGTTATGCTGTGGGGTTATTTTTCAGGAACAGGAACTCTGAGACTAGTCAGGGATGAGGGAAAGATAAATGCAGCAATATACAAAGACACCCCTGAATAAAACCTGCTTAAGAGCAATCTGGACCTCAGATTCGGGTGAATGTTCACCTTCCAACAGGACAACAACTTTAAGAACACAGCCAAGATAACAAAAGAGTGGCTTAGTGACAACTCTGTGAATGTTCTTGAGTGGCCCAGATGGAATCCGATTGATCTCTGGAGAGATCTGAAAGTCTTCATCAAACCTGATGGAGCTTGAGTGGTTCGGCAAAGAAGAATGGAAGAAACTGCCCACCCGGCAACTCTGTGCTCGAGGGCAGGAACAACCCTAGACAGGGCGCCAATCCATCATAGGGCTCTTACATACACATTCACTCACTAACAAGCAATTTAGAGACCCCAAATAGCCTATCATGCATGTCTTTGTAATGCAGTAAGAAACCGGAGCATCCAAATAAAATCTGTGCAAACACAGGGAGAACATGAAATCTCCATGCAGAAATTTCCAGTCACCCCACCCGTGGCTCAAACTCTTCTTGCTGTGAGGCCACAGCACTCTCCACTGCACCACCATGCCACCTTTGCTCTGGTTTCCTCCTGAATTCCAAAGACATGCATGATAAGTTAATTGGCTTCTCAATTGCCAATTAGTGTGTGTGTGTTATTGTGGGCCCTATGATGGATTATGGCAACCTGTCTATAAGGTTGTTCCTGCCCTTGCTCCCAGAGTGCGGGGTCAGCCTAAACTAGGATTAAGCAGGTATTAAAAATTAATGAATGATTTCATGTTGACTGGAATTGCTGAATGGAAAACATCAACACGTGCAACATGAAACTGTTTTAAAAAGACCACGATAAAGATCATTAAGAGGGGGGAACATGTATGTGACGTTCATATTTCTATTTTTCTGAGACTTTCTTAATATTTTGTAAGAATAACCCTGTCGCTAGACGGCGCGTTACTACATGCGTGACGTCATATATGTGCGACGTTTATTTCGAACGTCAACACAATGACGCCGGGCTAGTGCGTTCAAAGTAGCGCGTTATTCGGTGCTGTGCATGGATGCTTTTCAAACTATACACTCGCTAGTATGCACACCGTGTTTTCTGTAGCTTATTTAAAAGAAAATACTTGACCGGACTGAGAGTGTTTTATTTGTACAGAATGGTAACTGATGAGGAAATCTTCTATCTTGTCTGTTATTTTGTTTGAGGAAGAAATATTACGTCACTGTTAACTTGACATTTCCGCTTGGACAAAGTTGTTGTTGGGCCATATCTAAGGCTGTAATTTCAGAGTTTTTTTTAGCTGTTTTTGTTTTAAATGATCAGAGATGCTGAACGTTCCGTCGCAATCGTTTCCCTCAGTGAGCTCTCAACAGAGAGTCGCTTCTGGACAGCCCAGGAACAAGGTCTGAACTTTTGGCTGTTTAATAATAATCTTCTTCTTTTTCTTCTTCTTCTTTCGGCCTCTCCCTTTTATCAGGGGTCGCCACAGCGTGTCGATCTTTTCCACCTCACTATGTCCTCTGCATCTTCTGCTTTCATAATAATAATAATAATATATCTTCTTTGTTCGGCCTCTACCTTAATAAGGGGTCGCCACAGCGAATCAATCTTTTCCACATCACTCAATCCTATCTTCGGATTTCACGACAGCTACCTGAATGCCTACATCGACTGCATCCATATATCTCCTCTTTGGTCTTCCTCTTTGACTCTTGCCTGACAACACCATCTCTCCTATACTTTCCATACCTCTACTGGTATGTCTTCAGGTCTGGCAGCTTTTACCTTCTTCCTCTGGTTCAAAGATTTCCTTCATCCTTGCCAATCTTTGCTACCTCCTGTTTCACATTTTCTATGCTTTCCACTCTCCTTCTACTCTCTCCCTCTCTCTCTTAGTTGGAGGAGAAAGAGCTGGATGCAGTGGTAAAGAGCATTCCCAGAGAGGGGAGAGAGGTCATTGGATATAGCAGATATTAATGGGCATCTTGGTGAAGGAAACAAAGGAGATGAGGAGGTGATGGGCAAGTTTGGTGTGAAGGATAGGAATCTAGAAGGACAAATGGTGGTGAGTTTGCTTAAAAGAGATGGAGACTTTAGGTAATGGCAGGGGATAGTGTAGGTAGACAACATCAGATGGTGGTTTGCAGGATGAGTCTGTTGGTTAGGAAGAGGGAAAATGTAGAGAAGAGGACTAAATGGTGGTGAAAAAGGAAGATTGCTGTGAAGAGATTAGAAAGGAGTTGAAAAAAATTTTGGATGGTAGTAAACAGTTTCCAGATGACTGTGTAGCAACAGAAACAGTGATTAGACAGACAGACAGACAGGCAGAAAGGTACCTAGTGTGTCATCTGGACAGCAAGAAAACTAGTTGGTGAGACAAGGAAGTGCAGGAGGTTATTCAGAGCAAATAAAAAACAGGACAGGAAGAGGACTTAGGAGAGTAAGCAGTGTGTGTGAGTGATTATATTTGTTAAAAATAGGATCTTCAATAAGAGTCATTTTTTTATGTTTAGGTGGCTCTGAAGCCGGGTCATAGTCTAATGGACTGGATTCGTCTCACTAAAAGTGGTCGTGATCTGACTGGATTAAAGGGGATATTGATGGAGGTAACAGAAGAGGAATTAAAGAAACACAACACAAGAAACGACTGTTGGACATGTATAAGAGGTGAGAGCTAAAGGTATAACGGAAACAAGATTAGATAGATATTTTTCCGATAAATCAGTCGGTTTGTGTGTGACTACCACTTAATTTTCAACTTTGTACGGTTGATACGATATTCTTTTGGGAACAGGCTGTCACTTTAAAGGTTTAGTTCTAAATCTGTGTACAATGCTTTTTTATTTTACTTGGAAAGTCATTCAATTAAGTAAATTAATTTAATGTTTTGGAATGTTTATAAGTATCCTGCAGCGTGGTGAAGTTTTCACTTAAATTGACATAGGCTTACTAGCACATCACAAATTGAATGTTGGTGATAATTGTAATTCAGTTATTATGTAGTAGTTGTAGAATAATATAGTCAGTCTGTGCACTTGTAGAATGTGAAGGTGCTGAACATGTTTCACAATCCTTAAAAACCTTTGGAAAGTATTCTCATTGAAAATTGGACGGAGCCTTTTTAGGTGGGAGCTGTGACCAAACGTCATACTCAGATATAGTGTGTTCTTTACTGCAGGTATGGTGTATAATGTGAGTGCATACATGGATTTTCACCCAGGTGGGGAGGAGGAGCTAATGAAAGCAGCTGGTATTGATGGCACTGACCTGTTTGACCAGGTAAAGAAACTAATTTGCAAAATGTTAACAGACCAAAGTCTACCTAGTCTCCAACCTGATTTTTTGTTCTATCCTGTAACAAGCTGATTAGCAAATGGAGTGTCTATACATTATTGTAATTGCAATATAACTTATACCGAGCATAACACTGACATTAGCAGTAGCAAATTGTGATTATGTAAATATTATTGAATTAAGTTTGCTAATTGGTACAATGTGCTTAATGTGTATGGACAGGTCCACCGCTGGGTGAATTATGAGTCCATGTTAAAAGAGTGCCTGGTAGGCAGGATGGTGGTAAAAGCTAGCACAGCTATTAAAGGTATGACAGCATAACCTCTTCACTTTCCATCAGTGCCTAATATCACTAACAAATATCCTGAAAGTACGAATCCTCACAGATGGGCACAGACATATAACTAAAAAAAACAAGATGCACAAAATGATTTTATTTAAAAATGTGTAGCACTTGTATCGGTGGCTTATACAATGTTTGACTATTTACAGTTCAGTCATCGAAACCAGATAACACGCGTGTAAATGGTAAGAATGCAAACATGCATTTAAAATTTTGTGTGTGTACATATCAATGTTGTGGGCTGAATAACAAATAAAAGTGTATGGCTACTTAACATATGTCAAAATATGATACATTTGTTCCTGTGAATTCTCTATATTTTAGGTTTTGTTTCTCCTGCAGCTTTAGCTTTGGGTTCAGAAGCAGCTGCTCCAGCACCTAAAGATAGTCAGCCACGGTATTTTTGGCATTTTGTTTTCATCTTTTAGCTTTTTTCCTGTAATAAATGGCATACATCAGTGTTTATGCAGGCTGATTGTGCTTGTATTTAGTTTTTTATTTAAAAATTATGGTATATGCTGTACACTGACACTATTATTCTAGTTAGGCTTTTAGCTTTATTGACCTTTTGAATTTCTACCAAATGCTATGGAATAAAAATATGTTGGATGACAAAAATGAAGGATTCTACAAGTAGAATCGGCATGGTCCAGAAAAAAAATTGTGGAATTGTCTCTTTTGTGGCTGTTCTTATAGATACGACTGGTTCCAGACAGAGGAAACAATTCATATTGTAATTTACACAAAGCATAAGGTTGGGCTGTTTTCATATTGGTCTGTTTACTTATTGCCCTTATATTGGGAAAGAGAGCTATTTAGATTTGTCCTCCTTATTATGTTTTAACAAGCTCTCTTTTATTTCTCTGCGCCTTCTCCTTTTTCGTATTCTGGCCCTTCTCTCTTCCTCCCTCTCCATTCTGTGTCAGATTCCGGGTTCTGGCTGTTCAGTGGTTGACCTTCAAGGAAACATTCTGCGTATAGAGTTGCTTTTAGGACACTGGTCATACCTACTTCATTGGAGTGAGTTGTGTATTCTGTAATTTTGCATTCCACATGTACGATAAACTTTCCACCTCTCAGGGATGCTTCAAACCTGTCTCAAATCTCCCTTGAAACACATGGACTAAGTTTAGATTAAAATAGTTGTAATGTTATTCTGGTGCTTCCTTGTTGTGACTAAAATATAAAGTATTTAAAAAATACAAAAATATTTTACTAAATAATATTTCTTTTCACTCTATGTTTAATGAATGTATAAAGGTTTAACATTTTACATTAAATTAGGAAATGAATAAAGTTTCATGGGTGTTTATGATGATTACAGTTACTGGAAAAACAAATTCCTTCAACACAAGTAATTGGAAACTTGTGAAATTAGCTGCTACAATCATATGAGCAACAGATTTTTTTACTCATTCATTATTTTTAGTAAGAAATCTAACACAGAATATGTAGGCACATCGATGTCATATAGTGACATTTGCCACAATGAGCAGCAGTCATATCAGCCACAAAGCCAATAGATATGACTTTTGTTTAGTGTTATGCACAAACTGATGACAAACAAGATTAAGATTAAGTAGTTTTACAAAAGTCCCAAGCAGAACCTACTTGTCATCACATGTGATTTTGATGCCAGAATCTAGAAGAAAGGGAAGTGCTTGTGAAATATGGTTCTGTGCTGAAAATGGATGGTCGTCACCAACACACATTTCCGCCCCCACTGCCGACATAGATACACTTGGAAGAGCCCAAAACAGGAGATCGGAGCAAAGGTTGAATACATACGGATCAACAAGCATTAGAAAGAACCAATCAATAATGCATGCACATACCTCAATGTAGACTGTGTTCAAGCATGAATATGAAGTGGAGGTTTCCAAAGAAATTGAGCGTTGGGGAGACTTGGGGAACTGCACACTGCGGATGAAATATGGCAGCAAATGAAGGATCATGCTGAAAGCTTCTAAATAGGCATTGCCGAAAAAATGCAAAAAAAAAAGCAAGAATTGGGTTTCCTCTAAAAGATTTGAGTGGCTAAAGTAGAAACCTGAAGCAAAAACAAAGTCTTCAAGTGAATACAGAAAACTAGAAAGCGAAGTACAGAAGATATAAGCAGGCTGAGTTGGATTCATTATGCTTTGAGCTGGAAGAAAATGTACAGAAAGGTAACTTCATGTCTTGATTCTAAATTGTGACGAAAGGTGTGTCAAAGGTAAAAAGACTACTGTGTGGAACTGTACAGTAGTAAAGATACAGCTTGATGTTCATGAAAATAAACCACTAATGAAGGAAGAGAGCAAGCAAACAATGCTAGAATTAGCTGCATGCATCTCTGATATGCTGATGACATTGTTTTATGGCCACATCACAAGAAGAACTACAGAAGCAGTTGTCTAATACTTCGAAAACGGCAAAGGAATATAACATTCTGATTAATGCGCCTAAAATGTAAGTAATAACCATTACTGGAGATCATGGAGGAAGGTAGAAGTTTGGAGCAAGAGGAACTCTTTCACATATTTGACATGTAGAGTGACAAATGCTGCAGATTGTGCCAGTAAAGTGAATTATTGAATGGCAATAGGCATGGTGGTAATGGTCAAATTGACACAGATAGGGAAACACAAATACATTTATCACAATGTATGAGATTGATGAAAGCCTTGCTTTGGCCAGTAGCCACATATAAATGTAAGCCTGTACACTGAAGAAAGATGTATTTATGCTTATGAGAAAAACTACTGTCACGTAATGTTACTACTGTCACTTAATGAGGCACCCACATGACCGCATTGAAGAAAGTGTAAGGATAGGACTTTGGAGGGAGTCAGATGATGTTGAACACAGAGAATCACCTGAATGCAAAGCATCACAACGTGGACTGGATTATGGTGGCTAGACTACTACAAGCAACTCGAGACAGATGGCATTGGAGAAAGTCGACTAATCCATGCAGCCAACCATTGCGAGGATGTAACATATGAGAGAATGATCCCTTTTTGTTGTAAAAATTAATATTCAATTTGTATGTCGTGAATCCTATTACAGCATATTCAAGACCGCCTGCATGTTTTGAATCTTGATTTATAGGAGTTCTTGTGTTTTAGGCCTTTCATATGAAGTGGAACAAAATGTTACAGGTAAGTATTTTTTTTTTTATATCTCTGAGGCATGATATTATGTTTCTCACCATATCTGCTGAAGCAAAAATGATTACTGAAGATTGCCTTTGTCTGCAGTGTATCTAACACCAAGCTAATATCAAGGCTTGGTTAGCTTTGTTCTGACCCTTTTCTGTCCTCCCATTTAATGGCAGTTCACACAGTAAGTTCAGTTGGGAAGGAAGAGGTGTGCCTGCACAAAGTGCTCAAAACTAGTTGGACAAAAGTGGGTCAAGCCCTAGAGTCGCACGATACATTTATTCAGAGTAAACACCGGGGTAAGTCAACTGCTTGCCCCCACCTACCTGATTGAATAAAAAAAAAACAATCACATTGGGTACAGATCATTTGAGTAAAATCTGTTTTGAAATTTGTTCTGGAAACTCAGGGCTGTTCTACAGAGATTGTGTATTGGTTTCAAAGAAAGAAGTTACACATGACACACAGCTCTTCTGTTTCCGATTACCTCCTGGAGCACACATGCACCTCCCTGTGGGAAGACATGTCTACCTCAAAGCTGCCTTCCAGGGTAAGTCATTATTTACTAATTAAGACTAAGCATGGCATATATAGCTATACTTCAGAATTAGAATGAATCTTGTACAGTACAAGAGGTACTGTGCTTAAGTGTAAATTACAATAATGTGTGTTTTTATGCACAGGCAGTGATGTCATAAAACCTTACACGCCAGTAGACCAGGTGCTCTTGTCTCAGAATTACTCCAGCAACACAGTGAGCTCTGAAATATATCTAATGATCAAGGTCTATGCGGATGGAGTGTTCACACAACAATTGGACAACCTTGAAATTGGTGTGTGTTTATGTATAATTCTGTTCTCACTGTTAATAAGTATTATTGTATATATTTGATTGAACACATGGAAGAATTTATGATGTATGATGATGATTTATGATGATCCAACAGGAGCCTCTATGGCCATGAGTGGTCCTGAGGGATCGTTTACACTACAGAGTCTGTGTGATGTCACTCATTTGTACCTCTTAGCTGCTGGCACTGGTTTCACACCCATGGCTCGCCTCATCTGCGTTGCCTTACAGGAGCTCCCCTCTATCAGGTTAAATGATTTCAGATGAAATCTTAATTATGCATTAATGCATTATGCACTAGCATTTTCAGGACTAACTGGTGCTTATATTGTATCAGGCCATTTTTTATTTTTCTGATTTTGCAGTGGGCAATTGTAAAATAATCCTAAATGGAGCCTAATATATGCTTTATATTTAAAAATATATGGATTTAACCCTAAGGAAAAAATACTAGGCCTATCATATTCAATTAAATGTCCATTTATAAAACATTTAACAAATAATTTTTCATTAATAACAGGACAGACTTGGAAATGTATTTTTTAAATGAAACTTTACAGAAAAATTAATTACAAACCCAATTCCAAAAAAGTTGGGACAAAGTACAAATTTTGAATAAAAACGGAATGCAAGTTTTAACATTTTATATTTTATTCAGAATAGAACATAGATGACATAAAATGTTTAAAACTGAGAAAATGTATCTTTTAAAAAGAAAAATTAGGTGATTTTAAATTTCATGACAACAACACATCTCGAAAAAGTTGGGACAAGGCCATGTTTACCACTGTGAGGCATCCACCTTTCTCTTTACAACAGTCTGTAAACGTCTGGGGACTGAGGAGACAAGTTGCTCAATTTGAGGGATAGGAATGTTATTGCATCTTTGTCTAATGTAGGATTTGAGTTGCTCAACTGCCTTAGGTCTTTTTTCGTCGTATCTTCTGTTTTATGATGCGACAAATGTTTTATATCTGGAATACAGGCTGGCCAGTTCAGTTCTTGCAGATTCTCTAAATCTTTTAATAATAATAATATCATTTTATTTAATTTATTTTATTTTATAAGTCACCCACTGACACTGTAAAATAGGAGCAAGCAATAAAAACAAAATAAAATATGTTCTAAATTAAAATAAGATACAGCAGCAACCATAAAAAGAAAAATACAGGTAAAAAGTAAATTCAGTTTTAAAGATATTATGCACTGTATATGATGATATGTCCAAACTCTTTTAAACTCCTTTCTAATATTTCTGTTCTATTTGTCGGTGCAGAATTAGCGAAATTGATGATCCTCTGCCCATCTTTAGTTCAGAGAGTCGTTGCCACTCCAAGAAGCACGTTTTATATCCAGTCATGTTAATGACCTATTGCCAACTGACCAAGTCAGTTTTGTACTTTAAAATTTCCAACCTCTCATTGCCCTGTCCCAACTTTTTTTGAGATGTATTGCTGTCACGAAATTTTTAATGAGCCACTATTTGGCAGGAAATTTTTAAATGTCTCACTTTCGACATTTGATATGTTGTTTATTTTCTATCAGATTTTGACATTTGTAAATTATTGCATTCCATTTTTATTAACAGTTTGTACTTTGTGCCAAATTTTTTGAAATCAGGTTTGTAGTAATATCACTTCAATCTCTTAAGTATTCTTAAAATGTGTATGTTATTTCCACATATCTTACTGTTAAAGGGAAAACTCACAGGCGTTCATAGTGTATCCTAATTTTTTGACATGACTATATACACTATATTTTATGCAGTGATGCAGATTAAGTAAGATTATGATGCATCAAATAATTTGTTTACATTTCCTAGTTAATGATATCCTTTTATACTACTACAGTATAATATTTACTGTAAGGCAATAGAGGTCATTTAACTAGTTTGTGATTCTAATACTTCTCTGTTTAATAATATTTTTATTGCCTCATCAGGAAGACCAAGCTGATGTTTTTCAATCGTCAAGAGAAGGACATCCTGTGGTACTCTCAACTTGAGCAACTGTGTGCAACTGAAGAGAGGTATAATTCACTTGAATTAATAGCTCAGTGACTCATTGCATGTTCTGTTTACTGACGACACATAAGAAATTAAAAGGTTTACATTGAAATGATACGCTTTATTATATTTTAATCCACATCCAGAAAAATACTTTTTTAACAAAAACGTTCAGGATTTAATTTGAGCTCTTCTTTACAGTTTGTCCATCTGCCAACAAGTTTCATATAGCCTTATTTAAGTGTATTTAAGGCTGTGAGACCCAAATTTATCACTCTATTTACCTACCGGACGTGAATATTCTTTCTTCACGGCTGTGATTTGTGAAGGTGATACATTTTTGCCTCTATGTTTACACACAGCGGAATTGGTCCTCTGCATTTAACCCATCCGTGCAGTGAAACACACAAATACACACACACT
>JAOUQV010000040.1:12325231-12337873 GCA_028565295.1 Aspidoras spilotus
AAGAGCAGAGTGTGAAGGTTCAATTATCAGGGTAAGAGCACAGTTTTGCTCAAAATATTGCAATGCACACAACATTGTGTGACATACAAGAGTTCAAAAGAGGAAAATTGTTGGTGCACGTCTTGCTGGCGTGTGTGTTTTATTGAAAACCTGATCCAGAACCCTCCAACAGGACATCAAACTTAAGCACACAGCCAAGATAACGATAACAACTCTGTTTATGTTCTTTAGTGGCCCAGTCAGAGCCCAAATTTGAACCCAATTAAACATCTTGGGAGATCTGAAAATGGCTGAGTGCCGACGTCCCCATGAAACCTGATGGAGATTGAGAAACTGCTCAAAAATAGGTGTGCCAAGCTTGTAACTTCGTACTGGACAAAACCAGAGGCTGTATTTGCTGTCAAAGGTGCTTCAACAAACTATTAACCAAAGGCTGTGAATACTTATGTACCTGTGTTTTTTTTTGTTATTTGTAATAGATTTGCAAAAATTCTAAACAAACTTTCTTTTCACTTTGCCATTATGGGGTATTGTCTGTTGAATTTTGAGTGGAAAATGAACTTGATACATTTTTGAATATGACAATACTATTTGATGGGCTACGACATCCAGCTATTCTAAGTACCAGGACACAGTGGGATAGAGAGGAATGGAAAAGCTGGTAAAATAGCCATGTTCTGACCGACTGTCCTAGCTACAACAAGGAGCTATACAACATACAAACAATACTGGCCTACTTAACAGCTATGAAAATGGACTGAACTGAAAACCAAGACAACAGCATAATAGCGATTCTTCTTCCATTTAAATAACAATTAAATGTTGAGAATGGCGTAAAACCCAATAACTAAGTGAATGTGTACTAATTGAAGTGCTCTGAATATTTTCCAGATGCACTGTATATTGTGTATATTTTTGTCTGTGTGTTGCTTCTGCTGTTTATTTTAATTGCCCCTTGGGGATAAATATAGTAATTTTTAATAAGGCTCTAATGTAAACAGTTGTACTGTGAAAGTTTTTATTCCTTCACTTTCTTTAAATGTGGAAAGTTTTTTGAAAAATTAATTTTGGCTCTAATCTGTTTATTCGTGTAAATATTTCTCACTATGCCAAAACCCATGTACGTTCACAGGATGAGGCAGCGGCCAACTGTTTGAAGTTGCATAAGCATAGTCTTCGCATATATAAAATAAACTTGTAAATATGTGTAAGCTTATTTATGAGTTTGTCTGGAAACATTAATTCTTGCATGTTTATACCCAAACATTTACAGATTCTACACTGTTTCTATCTTTTTTTGTCAATTATTGCAGTTTAAGCAAATTCAGAAAGACCTGGGGATCACTGAGCTGAAGCTAAGTGGAGTTAATGAACTGTTAAACAGGCTGCTGCCCTCTCCGGCTCCCAAAGAGACCTCAGACCCGCATGTGTGTCTTCAGTCTTCAATATGGAAAACGTCACACATCTCCACAGAGTCCTTCTTCCTCAACAAACATGGTACGTGGCTCTACAATCCAGTGTTTTTTTTTTTAGCTGTTGCTTTTGTTTTAAGTGTAGTAATATAAATGTCATTGTGATGTGCAAGAGTCTTCTATTTTTATTCATTTATTTAATTTGACAAGAATAATTAAATGTTTGTTTCATTTCAAGGTTTTTCTCATAAAACGTCAGGACAGCCTGGCTCTCCAATATTCCATAGACAAAACTCCCGTCCTCTCCAGGTTCTCTGTTCAGATCTTCAGCACTTTCAAGGTAAGCTTGTTAACCCGTAATGCCCAATAAAAGGTCCTGCTGTATTTTACCACAATGTGCACTGCATCCTGAAAGTATTTATAGTGATTTTTTTTTTTTTTCATATTATTTTGTATTACAGGTTTATTCCAAAATTGATTTAATTCATTTTCCCCTGAATTTTCCACACAAAATTCCCATGATTGCAAATGGAAAGAAGTTTGTATTTTTGCAAATGTATTACAAATAAATCACATTAACAGCTACTTTCTTGAAGCATCTTTGGCAGCAATTACAGCATCAGATCTATATGGCTGCAAGTTTGGCACATCTCTTTTTGGGCAGTTTTTCACATTCGTCTTTGCAGAATCGTCAGTGCACAGCCATTTATAGATCTCCTCGGATATGTTCAGTCAGACTCAAGTTTAAGCTCTGGCTGGACCATTCAAGGACATTTAGAGTTGTCAAGAATAGAGTCGTTGTGTTGGAAGAAAAACCTTTACCCCTTTAGAGCAGGTCATCATCAAGGATGTGTCGGTACAGTAATTTTTCTCAACGCTGACTAATATTTCCTTCTAAAACACATTCTCAAAACATGATGCTGCCACCGTCATTTATTATTGTATGAATGGTATTGGCTTGATAACAAGTGGTACATGGTTTTCTCCAGATATAACACTAAACATTCAGGCCAAAACCTTACATTTTACATTATTGAGACCAGGGAATCCTTCACTTGAATTTTGGTAGGCTGTCATGTGTCTTTAATTAAAGAGTTGTTGTGAATCACTGTAAATAGTTTTTGGATGCACTGCAACTATTGGTAATAAATACACTATTTACATTGTACTCTGTGCGTTTTTTAACAACACAGTTGTAAATGTAGTGTGGGCTTGTGTGTGTCTGTAAAGTATGGGTCCAAAGCCGAGGTTTTAAGACCTTGAGGTCCAAGACCAAGCGCTTTCAATCCAGCTATGAGAGTCCAGCGGAATCTGAGAGCTACGCCCCAATATTTATGAAGGTTAGAAAAGCAGTCTTGAGGAGTGTAATAATACAAGCTATAGTGTGGTTAAACAACATTTTTCAAAAACTGTCATAATTGTTTTGTGTGTCTCTGTGTATTATTATGTGATGGTTGTCTCCTTATTTCTCGCTTGTTACAGGGTCTCCTCATGAGAAATAAAGCTGATGTTGAAAGTGTTGACCAGTTACTGAAACAGAGGAATCTTCCAGAGAACCAGCAAGATGCTTTTAAAACTGGTTTTGCAGAGGGCTTCATGAAATCTCAAGCTCTCATGCAGAAGACACAAGGCATGATCATTTAAATAGTATTTTAATTCTGATGTATATACATTTAACTAACAAAAACTAACAAGACAAGACCCCTTTAACTTTTCAATATATTGTTACATTACAACCACAAACAGAAATATTTAATTGGAATTGAATGTGAATTACCAACACAAAACGTATACAATTGTGAAGTGGAAAGAAAATTTTACCTGATTCAAAACATTTTTTACAAATAAAAACTGAAAAGTATGGTGTGCAAAAGTATTCAGCTCTCATGAGTCTATATTTTGTGGAACCACCTTTTGCTACAATTACAACTGCAAGTCTTTTAGTCTTTACCAGCTTTGCAGATCTATGGTCTGAAATATTTCTTCAAATATAAGACTATGACTCTGTGTGTGGGTGTGTACATACATATATTTTTGCCCATTCCTCTTTGCAAAACAGCTCAAGCACAGTCAGATTAGATGGAGAGTATTTGTAAACTGAGGTTTTCTGATCTTGCTACAAATTCTCTATTGGGTTTAGGTTTGGGTTTGGACTGTGACTTGACTATTTACGCACATGAATATGTTTTGTTTTAAACCATTCTACTGTAGCCCTGGCTTTATTTTTAGGGTAGTTTTCCTGCTGGAAGGTGAACCTCTTCACCAGTATCAAGTCCTTCGCAGACTCCAACAGGTTTCCCTTCTAGATTTTGCTTCATCGCTTCAACTTCCCTGTCCCTGGTGAAAAGAAGCAGCCCCAGAGCATGATGCTGCCAACACCATATTTGACAGTGGGGGTTGTGTTTTCAGAGTGATGTGCAGTGTTTATTCTCTGACACACATGGGGTTTTGCATTTTGGCCAAACATCTTACTAAAGCACCTTGTTCCACATGTTTGTTGTGTTTTTAACATGGTTTCTGGCAAACTGCGTACAGGTGTTTTATGGATTTCTTCTTGCCACTCTTCCATAAAGACCACGTTTGTGCAGTGCATGACTAATAGTGGACAGATTTCCCCACCTGAGCTGTGGATGTCTGCATTTTGTCCAGAGTCACCATGGGCCTTTTGGCTGCATCTGTTTTTAGTGCTCTCCTTGTTTGGTCTTTAAGTTTATTTAGACAGCGTTGTCTTTGTAGGTTTACAGAGTGCCATACTCTTTGCACTTCCGGATAATGGATTGAACAGTGCTCTATGAGATGTTCAAAGCTTGGGAAATCTTTTTATAGCTTAAGCCTGCTTTAAACTTCTCCACAACCTTATTCTAGACCTGTCTGGTGTCTTCTTTGGACTTCATGATGCTGTATACACCTCACTATTCTTTTAACCAACCTCTGAGGCCGTCACGTTACTGTACTGAGATTAGAATACACACAGGTGGACACTTTAGTCATTAGTTATCAGACAACTTCTGAATTGCAATTGGTTGCACTCAGAGAAAAGGTGAATGAATACCTTTGCACACCGCACTTTTCAGTTTTTTATTCGTAAAAAATGTTTTGAATCACACAATTTTCTTTCCACTCCACATTTGTATACCATTTTGTGTTGGTTATTCGCATTAAATTACAATGAAATATATTTGTTTGTGGTTGTAATGTGTCCAAATATCGAAAAGTTTAAGGGGTATGAATACTTTTGCAATCCACTGTATATCTTTTAAAGGTTCATCATGTATGGAAAAATGAGCTTTTTTGCTTTTTTTCATAGATTCACTTAAGAGGACCCGTCTGATTTTGCTTGCTCTCCTATTAGTTGGCCTCTATGGCTTGTCAAGAACCCCATTTCTCTCTGGTAAAGGCTCGTTTTCTGATACTGGTTTGTTTCTCATTTTACTTACTTCAGTTTCTGCACGTATTTCACAACTCCTGCACTGTTTCAGTTTTATACAGTGTTAGTGTAATGCTGAAAACTATTCTTGCAAATATTTATATTATTTAGTACAGATTTTTGCCCCTACTTGGGTATGAGATGTTGCTTTTGACAACTAAAATAAATAAAAGTAATTGCATCTGGATATATTAAAGTTGTCTGTTTCTAAATTAAATTAATCATATGAATACCTCAGAATTTGTACTAGAACCCACATTTCAATGAATTAGGCACGTTGTGTAAAATATAAAAACAGAATACGATGATTTGCAAATTCTTTTTATCCTATATTCAATTAAATAATCTACAAAGACAAGATATTTAATGTTCAAACGGATAAACTTTGTTCTTTCCAAATACTCACTCACTTTAAATTTGTGCCTGCTACAAGTTGGGGCAGGGGCAAGAAAATACTGGAAAACATTCCTCAGGTGAACAGGTTAACTGGAAACAGGCAAGTGCCATTTCAACGCATTAAGAGCTCATTATTTAGTCATCTAAATAAAATGAATGGCTAATATATTCTTGACGCGTAGCACAGTCTGGCCTGTTAATCCCTTTTGTCACAACAACTGTATTTATCAGAGATTCATAATCTGCCTGCTCAGCAAATCAGCAAGCATAGTGTGACTCTTCTTGTTTAAAACCATTCAAGAACTCCTTGTACTTCTTATTCAGTTGTTTGTTTCTGGTTTAAAATAATAGAACCATAAGAGAATCCATATTACAATAATTAGGCAAGATTCTATATATATATATATATATATATATTTTTTTTTTTTTTTTAATCTTTTTATTTTTGCTTTCCGCTGCCACCGCGGTTACCACAAACCAAGCCATCAAGTCCAAGAATTGTCTATAGACATCTGAGCTAGGATTGTATAGAGGCACAGATCTGGGGAGGGGTACATACAAATTTCTGAAATATTGAAGGTTCTTATGAGCACAGTGGCTTTCGTAATCCGTAAATAGTTGCAGTTTGGCGCCGCCAGGACTTTTCATAGGTTTAGGTCAACACTCTTACGACATGAGGGGAAAAATCATAATTACAGAAGTCTATTAATGTTTAATTCTTCTATACAAATCTCAATTTTTCTTAATGTGTTTTTTTTAACAGTCAGATTCCGTACCACATCTGGCCTGGATGCTGCACTGGATCCAATCCAAATGAAGAATGTCACGTTTGAGCATGTAAAAGGTGTAGATGAGGCGAAGAACGAGCTTCAAGAGATTGTTGAATTCTTGAAGAATCCTCAGAAATTCACTGCACTTGGTGGAAAGCTTCCTAAAGGTTTATTTCTAAAATTATTTTACATTTTAAATTTCCTGGTCAAAACAATGAATGCATTATTGTGTCTGGGTTAACTCAATATTTGCAGGTGTCCTCCTGGTTGGTCCTCCTGGTACTGGAAAGACTCTGCTTGCCAGAGCTGTAGCCGGTGAGGCAGACGTGCCTTTCTACTATGCATCAGGGTCGGAGTTTGATGAGATGTTTGTGGGTGTTGGAGCGAGTCGCATCAGGAACCTATTCAGTAAGTATGAAGTGCTTTACTGTAGTACTGTATATAAGTGAGGATTATTATAATTCAAGCTAATGTCAAGTTTTCTGAGTGAAACATTATCCTGTTCTTTTTTTTTTTTTGCAGAAGAGGCAAAAGCTAATGCCCCTTGTGTAGTCTTTATTGATGAATTGGACAGTGTAGGTGGAAAGCGGATAGAGTCACCGATGCATCCATATTCACGCCAGACCATCAATCAGCTTCTTGCAGAAATGGATGGGTTAGTATTGTAGATATAGATGCTGTATTTTCTGTGGGATGGTGTAGTGATTTAAAACATTTACCAGTTGCATTAGGTAACATTTAACAGTTACCAAACATTCATCATTCTTAATTAGGAAAAGAGGGATCAGGTGATTTATAGGGTAGTCACTCATTAGTCACACAGGGTGCACGTTCTTTCACATTAAACAGTTAAAAATGATCACATTAAAATTCCCTCCGGTCCAAACCAAACCCTTCACAGCACAAGATGACCTATACCATATCTTTGTTTTCATAGGATATATTAAAAACATAAAAAGTCGTTAAATAGATTTTGCTCAAATTAAGGCCTTCAATGACATTAAAAATGATTAGAATTTGAATCGAACAAATTTTCAATTGTTTTGACGAAAAATCTAAATCAATACTCGTATCCATCTGTTGAAGTCATGTCTGTGTAGTTCGTAGCAATGCTTTCTGATTCACAATTTGTTAAATGTTTCCCATGTGGAAAGGATACAAGTCTAATACTTCCAGTTCGAAGTTACACGTGGACTATTGTTCTCGATAACATTAAATCAGCCCACTAAAACTAGGCAACTTTGTCTGATTTTGGGAGGCTGGTGGTTTCCAGGTATGTTTATGGCTTTAACAGATGTTAAAGGGTATTTTAAGACTTGCTGATATCTGCACAAAACCTGTATAAGTTAATACACTATTTGTTCCCTTATCCAAATTATCGGAATCGGGTGTTCTAATCACTTCCATAGCCTCAGATGTATGGATGCTTCAGCATGCCAAGACATTTTGGACAATTCCATGTTCCCAACTTTGTGGGAACAGTCTGGAGCTGGCCCCTTTCTCTTCCTACATGATTATGCACCAGTGGACAAAGCAAGGTCTAAAAAGACATAAATGACAGAGTCTAGTGTGGAGGAACTTGACTGGCCTGCACAAAGTCCTGACTTAACCCAATAGAACATCTTTGGATGAATTAGAGCGGAAACTAAGAGCCAGTATTTTGCGTCCATCAGTGTGTGACCTCATAAATGCGCTTCTCGAAGAATAGTTTAAATTCCCATAAACACACTCTTAAACCTTATGGACATGCTACAAAGGCTGGACCTACGTCATATTGTTCCCTATGGATTAGCTTATATGTAAGTAAACGCATGTGAGTGAATACTTTTGGAAATATAGTGTATATCAAGATAAAGTTACTAGCAAAATCTCACTTGACTTATTATATGGTTTATTGGTTTTTACTATTGTCATATTGATTTCAGTAATAAGTATTACTTCTTAGTCTAATAATTTACATTATTTTTTATATTTCAGGTTTAAGCCGAATGAAGGGGTTATTGTTATTGGAGCAACAAATTTTGCAGAAGCGTTAGACAAGTGAGTGAATTGTTTTAGAAAATGTTTTAATTATGATTTTATTTTACCATAGCCAAAGAGTTGAATAGGAATAGACAAGTAAGGAAGATTCCCAGTGCACCTTACCTATTTATTTTTTTTCTTATTGTGTCTGAATTTATTAAGTGCACTTGTGAGACCTGGGAGGTTTGACATGCAAGTCACAGTGCCCAAACCTGATATAAAAGGACGGACTGAGATACTTAACTTGTATTTGAAGAAAATCAGAGTGGACCCAGGTGAGAACATTATCGTATCTGATAAAATCTGAAATGTATATTTAAAAATAATATATACTGCATTTAAGTGTATACATTTATGTTTTAATATCATAATTATCCTTATAGATGTGGATGCAGAAATTATTGCCAGGGGAACAGTGGGCTTCTCTGGAGCAGAGCTGGAGAACTTGGTGAATCAGGCTGCTCTAAAGGCTGCTGTAGATGGAAAGGAGGTTGTGTCAATGAAAGAACTGGAGTTTGCTAAAGACAAGATCCTTATGGGTGAGGCTTGACATTGTGTACACAGTACACATAGAGCACCTAATTCCAAACAAGGCCAACAACTAGTATCTGACAATTTCTCACCAGGCCCAGAGCGCAGGAGTGTGGAGATTGACATGAAAAACAAGACAATAACTGCTTATCATGAATCAGGACATGCGATTGTGGCATATTATACTAAAGATGCCATGCCCATAAATAAAGCTACCATCATGCCACGAGGACCCACCCTTGGTCATGTAAATAACACTTAAAAACTAATTTAGTTATTCTAAGATATCACAACATGTCATATAAGTTCTGTATTATGTTCCTCATTCTTTGCTCTTAGGTATCTATGCTTCCAGAAAATGACCGGTGGAGTGAGACGCGTTCTCAGCTGTTGGCTCAGATGGATGTCAATATGGGTGGCAGGGTGGCAGAGGAGCTCATCTTTGGAGATGAAAACATCACTACGGGTGAGCATATGTACTGATTTTAGGTTGTTTTCTAATATTTAGTTAGCACCATACTAAAATACTGTTCATTCTTTACAGGAGCATCAAGTGATTTTGATGGAGCCACCATGATTGCAAAGATGATGGTTACACGATTTGGAATGAGCAGCAAGGTATAACTAATGGGTTAATTTATTCTTTTTATTTTTTATTTTTTTTATGTATTTCTTCTTGGTGCAAGACATAATTATTTGGATAACCCTTTTAGCCTTTGTCCCAACTTTTTGAGGACATTGCAGGCAAAAATATTTATGCAGTATTTTCAGAATAAAATAGGTTTGTAATTTTTTGTAAAGTTTTTGTACTTTATTAATGAAAGCATTAAGTCATGTAAAGTATACTTTTTAGTTTTTCAGTGACTTTACCGTAGTATTAAGCTGGTATAAAAATGAATAAATAATTGAATGTGTGTGGATTTTCATCTAAAGGTCTATCCTTATGTACACTAGGGGGCGGTGCTGCACAAACCAAAATAAAGTTGAAGTACACAAAAATGTATCAGACACAAAGCCAAATTGTATATTTCACTGTGGGTACAAAATATAGAGAACAACATGTTTTTGCTTTAAAAAGTGACAATATGACCAGTGTAAAACTGTTTTCTCTGCATCTTTCAGCTGGGTGTCATGACCTACGGTGACTTGTCCAAGCACAGTCCAGAAACACAAGCTGCTGTAGACCAGGAAGTGAGAAATCTGCTACAGGTAACTCCCAGTCTCATAGTTACTTGAAAAAACAAACCAGAATGGTCTTAAATACACATGCTGCTATTGTCAATGTGTTTCTTTTTTTTCCTTTTTTTCCATTAGGATTCATATGAGCGAGCTAAGAAACTCCTCAAGACTTACAGTAAAGAGCACAAACAGCTGGCAGATGCTCTGCTCACATATGAGACTCTGGATGCAAAAGAAATTAAGTTGGTTCTCGAGGGCAAATCCCTAAACCTCAGATGATATCGTTGTAAAGAATGTCTCTGCGAGCTAGTCATTCATTTATATTAATTTCAGGTAATCTACTATCAATCAGCAAAAAAGCAATGTTTTTACTTAGTTCTACGACGTGTCTCAATTAGAAGTCCTAACCAAATTGAATGTGACTTCAGTTGTATGCATTCTTCTTTTCTCAAGCCAGGGTTTTTAAAAAATCAGTAATTTCTGCTTTCTTTGTAGCCTACATTTACCACTGCACAACAGCTACACTTCAGACAAACGAGTTCCTCCTGTGCGTAATGGAAAGTGGTCACTGAGCATTTTTGTCTGACCTGTGCATGCAAAATGGCACGGCTACCATATTTCACTGCAGTTTTTGTTCGCTGTTACTTAACAATATGATGAAAGTGAGAATGCAAATGTTTGCCTCCGAGTTAAAAATGAATGGCACAGTCAGGAATGTTCATGGCTGTACTGCTCATGGAAGAAAACACATTAGTAAAAACCTTTTTTTTTTTTTTTATTTTACACATGGATAAATCTTAATATTACACAAAACCAAAAGAATTGTGAATTTTTCTGAATCGACAGTACCGGCTGAATATTTTGTGGTTTGTTGGACAAGCAGACGAACTTTCGATGATGCACTCTGGGAAATGAAAACGTAATTTAACTTATATTTCAGTTCAGTTGTCATTATATTATATATCTTTATGAATTATGTTGAACTATTAAATGTTATGAATTATCTTTCCATGAGAAATCTGACAATTATGAAGTGATTTACCATAGTGAAGTTGCAGATTTGAGTCCCAGAAGTGTTCTGTTGCTTTTTAGTTGAATGACAAATTGGATTTTACTTATTGATATATTGTCAATGTTGTATATATACGATGCTGTGCAAAGTCTGTCTGCTCTGTGAATTATTTGCCTAGTTAATTGCACAATGATGGATAACTAATAAAGCATGCTGGAAATGGACACCATATCAAATGTGTGCTTTTAGTTTCCAACAATGTTAAATGTACCATTTTCCAACAATATTTGAAATGCTAGAGGTCATAACTTTAAAAAAGGCTCCAAATGTTCTGCTGTAATGCAGGGTCATCACAGCGAGTCAATGTTCTCCACCTCCCTCTGACATCTGCATCCTCTGCTTTCATACCAGCTACCCGCATGTCTATATTGACCACATACACATGAAGTGTATAAAATCTAGCACCTAGGCATGCAGACTGTTTTTACAAACATTTGAGAAAGAATAGGTCGCTCTCGGAAGCTCATTTAATCCCACTGTGGATCTCTGATAGGATGCCACCTATTTTCCCTCTCCTGAATATTTCCACGGTCAGCTGTATTATGAGAAAATGGAAGTGTTTGTGAACGACAGGAACTCAGACAAGAAGAGGTAGGCCACGTAAACCGACGGAGCAGGGTCTTGTAAACACACTCCTAAACATTGTGGACTACCTTCCCAGAAGAATTAAAGTTCTTCTAGCTGCAAAAGGTGGGCCGACGTTATATTGATGTATTGTGCGTGTGTGTACTGATGTATATGTATGTATTTATATACAGGGGTTGGACAATGAAACTGAAACACCTGGTTTTAGACCACAATAATTTATTAGTATGGTGTAGGGCCTCCTTTTGCGGCCAATACAGCGTCAATTGAATTACCGAAATAAATGTTCAACTTTTTGATGATTATTTGAGATGCACCTGTACATCATGTATATCATATATTGGCTTGCAAAAGTATTCATACCTCTTTTTCATATTTCTTCGCATTATTACCACAAACATAAATATATTTCATTGGAATTTAATCTGAAAGTCAACAGAAAGTGTTATATAATTGTGAAGTGGAAAGAAAATTATACATGATTCAAACATTTTTTACAAATAAAAACTGAGAAGTATAGTGTGCAAAAGTATTCAGCCTCCCTGAGTCAATACTTTCTGGAACCACCTTTTGCTGCAATTACAAATGCAAGTCTTTTATGGTATGTCTCCACCAGCTTTGCACATCTATTGACTACATTTTTTTCCCATTCTTTTTTGCAAAACAGCTCAAGCTCGGTCAGATTAGATGGAGAGCGTTTGTGAACAGGAGTTTTCTGATCTTGCCTCAAATTCTCAATTAGGTTTAGATCTGAACTTTAACTGGGCCATTCTAACACATGAATATGTTTTGTTTTAAACCATTCCATTGTAGCACTGGCTTTATGTTCAGGGTCATTGTCCTGCTGGAAGGTGAACTTCTGCCCCAGTCTCAAGACTTTTGCGGACTCCAATAGGGTTTCTTCCAAAATGGCCCTGTATTTGGCTCCATCCATTTTCCCATCAACTCTGACCAACCTCCCTGTTCCTGCTGAAGAGAAGCAGCCCCAGAGCAAACAGAAGTCAATGTCTGTTGTGTTTTTGTTTATTTAAGGTACAATTTGTGCAGTTTTATAAATAGATTATTTAGTAAGTTTTGCAGAGCAGCTTGGAGAATCTTTTTTATTTAATAAAGTAATATTAGGTAATAAATAATCATTATTGCTGAATTTTTAAAATAAATTTGGTACAAAAAAATACAGGGGTTAGACAATGAAACTGAAACACCTGTAATTTTAGTGTGAGAGGTTTCATGGCTAAATTGGACAAG
>JAOUQV010000040.1:12337973-12356678 GCA_028565295.1 Aspidoras spilotus
ATCACATAGTGACCTGGCCACTATCCTGCAAGAAGAATGGTTTAAAATCCCTCTGACCACTGTGCAAGACTTGTATGCATCATTCCCAGGACGAATTGATGCTGTATTGGCCGCAAAAGGAGTCCATATACCATACTAATAAATTATTGTGGTCTAAAACCGGGTGTTTCAGTTTTATTGTCCAACCCCTGTATATGTATGTATGTATGTATCCGTATAAATGGCCTATCCTGTATGTATCCATATATATATATATATATATAAATGGCCCACCCTGTATTATTATTATTGATATTAGTTTTCTTGTTCTGCTTGTTAAAACATGGCTGTATTTTAATATTTATTTGTGACATAGGTAAAATATTTTTTTCTTTTATTGTAATTTTATTTTGCACTTTGTAAATGGTCAGTGAAAAAGCTTTTGCTATTTTAAGGCACTGTCCTTAAATCTAGTAACATTGATTTGTTTAAACATCAGAGTGACAGCTTTAATTTGAAGTTATATATTCCTATATGACATGTGGTGTTTATTTAGTACGTATGGACAGTATCAGCATGTGTGGATCTTGGCTTAGACAAAGGCTGGGCAATTTAAATGATCATGATTATTTATTGGCTATAAACAGCTGGCAAACATGTTTGATGAATAATGATAATTAGTCATGATGGTTTCTGTGTCATCACTGTAATCGAATGATTGACCTGTCCAGTTAATAACAGTTTTACTGTTGCTTTTTACTTTCAGTAGCAGACTCTGTGTACAGTACTTGGGATTTTTTGACTTCATGCGATAGTTCTAGTCACGTCAAAATTTATAAATAGCAATGTAACTGTTTAATCTAATGTTAATGAACATGCTCTTACAGCGTAGTTACAGGACTGAGCTTCTTCACATACTTCAAAGTTTCTAAATTCTGCTTCCGTTCAGAGCCGGAAACAAAGTACATTTTTTAGACGCATGTATTGTGGACTATTTGACTGTATATATTGTCTTTATGGACTAATTAGCTGTTTTTGGAATAATTTTGACTACATATATTAACCTTAGATGACCAAATCTGTTGGGTAGTATTAATAAATGACTTTTTGATGATTGTCACATATAGAGATCTGAAAATATTAATCCTTTGTCATTTCTACTAGGTTCAATGAGTTTGATCACAGGTTTTTTGGCATCTCTGAAGCTGAGGCTAAGTGTATGGATCCCCAACAGAAGCTTCTTCTGCAGTGTTCTTACAGAGCACTGGAGGATTCAGGCATTCCAATGGAAAAAGCCAGTGGCTCCAGAACAGGTGTTTACATAGGTAATAACAACAGTATTACAGGAGGATTTAATATTTTGTCTACCGAGAAATAAAGTTTTATAAGTCTACCAGAGAAATGTGTTATATGTATCTATTGCTTCCATCAATATACATTAATGCATCAATATACTGTATAATATGGTCTTGCAGGGCTCATGAACAGAGACTATGAAACACTACTGAACAACAGTCCGAGTACCATAACCCACTACAATGGTACAGGCACAGCGATGAGTATGGCAGCCAATAGGATCTCCTATACATTCAACCTCACTGGGCCTTCATTTGCCATTGACAGTGCCTGCTCCTCTTCCTTAGTTGCAGTCCACGCTGCATGCCAAGCAATCAGACAAGGTTAGACATTTCTGCATGTAAAGTATCACAAGGCTAGAGTTCACTTGGTGAAAAAAACATGTGACTTTAGTTACAGAAGCCAATAAACTAATAATACCCAATGTCTGAGTCTAAGATCTGTCTGGGGTCATAAGGGTTTTGATGCCTAACAAGGCAATGCATTGTTCCTAAGGAACATTTACTATCATGATTGTATACGTTTGTATGTGTCCGATAGATTCCTATGATATCTGGTCTCTAATAAAACAAATAACTTGATAGCCCCATAAAACCTGCATAGGATGATTGTTTCACAGAAATTATTATCGCCTGTTATCGTCTGTCATAATGATACAATTGGAGATGTTTATTATAAGGTGTAATTAGTATTCCTATGTTAATATTAACTTATAAATACTTTTATCAGTAATACAACCCCAATTCCAATGAAGTTGGAACGATGTGTAAAACAAATGAAAACAGAATACAATTATTAATATTAAATTACACAGACAATATATTTTTTGTTCAAAGGGGATAAATCTTAATTGTTTGTTGCAAATATTTGCTCACGTGCAGAATGTGGCTTGGCACTGACTTGCGGAAATTAGCAGGGACGTCCCTGAAGAAGACCCTTGCTTGTATGTCAGCATATGTGCACTAACAGACCCCCATTCCATCACAGACGCTGGCTTTTTAACTTTGCGCTGATTACAATCTGGACAGTCTTTTCCTCTTTGTCCCAGTGGACACGGAGTCCATGATTTCCAAAAATAATTTGAAATGGACTTGTCAGGTGACAGGACACTTTTCCACTTTGAGTTTTAACTTGGTGTAACAAACTAAACTGTGTTCACTGACAATGGTTTTCTGAAATGGTCCAGAGCCCATATGGTATTATCCATTATAGAATGATGTTGGTTTTTAATTTAGTGTGTTAATCATGGGGCTGTGTTCTTGCAGAGATTTCTCTGAATCATTTGCTGATATTATGGACTGTAGATGAAATACATTTTTTTAATCAATTGCACACTGAGAAACATTGTTATTAAACTGTTGGACTTTTTGCTCACTCGGTTGTTCACAAAGTGGTGAACCTCACCCCAGCCTTTGGAATGTTCCAAACAGTTGTTTTTTCAGTCTTTTCTTGCCCCGTTCCAAATCTTTTGGAACATGTTGCAAGCATCAACATTTGCAAATCATTGTATTCTGTTTTTATTCATGTTTTATGCAATGTCCCAACTTGGTGCTACCAGGTATAATGAGGTAACAAGTGGTAGGAAAATATGTTTCCTGTATATTGTAATACATTTCTTTAATCTTCCAGGTGATTGTGAAATGGCACTTTGTGGCGGTGTTAGTTGTATTCTTGAGCCACGGGTCTTTGTGGCTCTCAGCAAAGCAAAAATGATTTCACCTGAAGGCATCAGTAAACCTTTCTCCCAAAGAGCAGATGGATACGGTAGAGGGGAAGGCTGTGGGATAGTTCTTCTAAAAACTTTGAAACATGTGCGTGATTTTTTAATTGTATTGGTTTGTTAGATAGTGTATATAATATATTCTAATAGTATATTAAATTTACATTTGTTTATTATTCTTTGAAGGCTCTTCAAGACCATGATCACATATGGGGCATTGTGTGCAAAACAGCAGTAAATCAAGATGGCCACTCCGTCACTCCGATCACAAAGCCCTCTGTGGTCCAGCAGGAGGATCTGCTCAGGAGAATCTATTCTACTGGGAACTATCTGGCTGATATCCAGTATGTAGAGGCTCATGGGACTGGGACTCCAGTGGGAGATTCAGTCGAAGCAGAAAGCATCTCTAAAGTCATTGCCAAGGCACGAGGCTCAGAGGTAGGGCCACTCCCTATTGGCTCAGTTAAGAGTAACATTGGCCACACAGAATCTGCAGCAGGAGTGGCAGGACTGATTAAAGTACTTCTAATGATGAAGCATGAAACCATTGTACCTTCAGTCTTTTACTCGGAGCAAGGTTCTAGCATAGACATTCAAGCTCTCAATCTCAAAATTCCCACCAAAACGGAAACATGGCATTGCACTGGTCCCAGGGAAAGGGTAGCTGGAGTTAATAGTTTTGGTTTTGGGGGAACTAATGCACATGCTATAATTAGAGAATATAAATGTTCTGCATCCTCTAACATAGAAAGGTCTAGTTCACGGAAGTTGTTCCCATTGTCTGCTGCTACAAGTCAGTCGCTTGAGATGTGTATTTCGGACACTTATCAAAGAATCAGCGCAGAAAACAAAGTTGACCTAACAACTCTTTTGTATACATCAGCATGCCGAAGAAGTCACATGAAACACAAATATAGGAAAGTGTATGCTACTACATCTCTTTTAGATTTAAGGGAACAGCTGAAAACAAGCCTGAACAAGACGTTTGATGCCATTAAGCCAGACCCCAAGGTAGTCTTTATTTTCTGTGGGAATGGGGTCACATACAGGGGAATGTGCCAGCAGCTGCTGAAAGAGGAGCCTGCCTTTAGAGAAAAAATCCAAGAGGTTGAAAACTGCTTTCAGAATTACAGAAATACAAGCATTTTACAGAAAATAGCAAACAGCTATGACAATGATGATTTCTCAAAGCCAGACATTGTCCAGCCCCTCCTGTTTGCCACTCAGGTTGCCACAGCTCACTTGCTAAAGCACTGGGGTATCACACCCACAGCTGTACTTGGGCACTCTGTTGGAGAGGTCGCTGCTGCCCATTGCTCAGGACTTTTGTCTCTAGAGGAAGCAGTGAAAGTAATCTATTATCGTAGTGTTCTGCAGAGCAAAGTCACTGGAGGGAAGATGCTTGTTGTTGGTAATGTAGCTGTGTCAGACATTTTGAAAATTCTTCCACCATACACAGGAAAATTGTGCCTAGCTGCTTTGAACAGTCCTGTGTCATGCGTACTCTCAGGTGAGAAAGATGCTATTGAAAGTGTACACCAATTCTTAAAGATCTCGTTTAGGGTAAAGAACATGTTTCTTCATGTGCTGGAGGTTCCTGCTGCTTACCACAGTCATATGATGGAACCAGTTCTGAATCAAATTAGAGACAGCATTGGGTCTTTAACTCAACATGAAATGAAATGCGAGTTATTTTCCACAGTAACAGGAAGGACGTATTGTCCTGGGGATTTTGTAACTGGTGATTACTGGGCACGAAATATCAGAAATCCAGTTGCATTTGAACAAGCAGTACGAGCTGTGGCAAGTGATAAGAAGAACATGATCTTTGTAGAGATTGGCCCTCGAAAGGCTCTGCAGAGGAACATTATGGAGACATTAGGAAATGACACAGTTGTGCTCTCTTCAATACAACCAAATAAAGATCAGGATTCATTACATACTGTTGTGTCCAAACTCTTTGAGCTTGGAGTTAATATAGACTGGGATCAGTTTTATGATGGCTTTCAGTCACCACCAGCTTCGTACCCAGTCTATAAGTTTGATTGCCCTAAAAATGATGTATACTTTGAGGAAGTAAGACAAGGTAATGATGTGATAACTTTCTGTCCACACCCCCTGATAATTCCTTATAAAAGTAATAACAGAATGTTCAAATGCAATCTGTCATTAGAAATCACCCCATACCTGTGGGAGCACAAGAGTAATGGTATAGCCATTGCTCCAGGTGCCCTGTACACTGAACTGGCCCTGGCTTCTGTCATGGAATCTCTGATCCCAAAGATACCTCTTACTTCTCTTCAACTTACAATAAACTTTCAGAATGTGCTTGTTCTTAGCAAGAGTTCACAGAGTTTAAAAGTTCAGCTTGAGCCGTGTGAAGATAAGACTTTGTTTCAGATACAGTCCTCCACTGCAACACATGCATCAGGTGTCATAGCTTATAAAAATGGACCAGCTGTGACTGACCACCAATACATTCTCTTGGACATTATTTCTAATCGATGTCCATCAGTCATACCAAAAGAAGAGGTGTATGCTACACTGAAACAGGCAGGGTTTGATTATGGGCCCATCTTTCAGCAGCTGGGTGACATTCAGTATGGAGAAGATTTTAAAGAAGCAGTAGCCAGAGTTAATATAGCAGACCACTTGCTAACCGAATTATACAAGTACTACCTGCACCCTGTTGTTCTGGATTATTTTCTGCAGATGACCTCTGTTTTAGCTCTGAGTAGCAGAACTATTCTACATGGATTTCCCTCTGCAATCGGCAACATGGTGATTATTGGTCCTCTGTGTAAGGAAGTAGTCATATATATGAGGCTTACTCGAGAGACGCCAGAGTACATTGAGGTATGTGGTTGCTTTACAGACAGAAAAGGACACACACTGATTGAACTGAAGGATGTCAGAATCACTCTTGTAGAAGATGGTGCAAAGGTTACTGGCTTTTACTTTTTTCATAATGAAAGAGTCGCAGTCCAAACTAATACCAGCATAATCAGCAAACAAAAAGCTGTTGTCTTTGCGGATACTTTAGGTATCGCTGATGCACTGAAGACGTACTTACACCCATCATCTGTATTTTTCTCTCCCACGGATGAAGATTTGTCGTCTTTGCAAGTTTCAGATTTTCTATTGCAATTGGATCATCATACAGTTGACATGGACAAAGTTATCTTTATCTGGAGCTGTCAAAATCTCAGTTATCTTAAAACCCAGACAGTACTGGAGCAGTTGGCAAACACTTGCGAGCTTTACCGCTGCATTGTTTTGACTTTAAAGAAGTGCAAGCACTTGCGCACCCTTCATGTCATAAGTTACAGATCTTCTGAAAGCACTGTCGATCACATTAATCCAGGATTTGTGCTCTCAGGCCTGACAAGGGCCTGTGCTGCTGAGTTGTCGGAAGTTTCATTTCAGTTGTTAGATCTTGCCACATTGTCAAGAGAGGACATAAAAGCACTGGGTTGTGTAATTTGCTCCTATAAAAGCCTTGAGTACCCAGAGGTCATGATAAGTCAAGGGCAGGTTCAATCAACAGTGATAACAAGAACAACCCTTAATAAAATAGCCGATGGTGTACACTCTCTCAGGTCTGAATACCTTACACTTCAGACATCCAACCCATATGAAATGACTTGCTTGTCTGCCACGCCAACTAATGAGGTGGCTGTATTCACTGATGGAAAAAATGTAGAGGTTCAGCTGTGTAAAATATGCACACACACCTCAGACTATTTTCCAGTAAGTATTTCTGACCTTATATTTGGTCAGACTCTATATTGGAACAAATACACACCTCAGAAGCACAACATATTAGCCCTTGACTTTAGTGGGATTGTCACAGCTGTTGGAAAAGATGTAAGAAAACTGAAAGTGGGAGACCATATAGTCTCCTGTTACCCCATTGTAGCAGCCTCCCGGCTTATCCTTCCAGAGGATGCTTGCTATAAAACAAAGAGACTTCAGTTTTTGAGGGACACTCCTTGTGTGTCTTACATTATACTTGCTTGGGAGATTTTGCGCCGTGCATTATCAAAGGTCAAACAAAACAAGACATTGGGCATTTTTTCTACAACACCAGACTCTGCGCTGATGAAGGTTTTAACTAAGACTGCAAATAAGTCAGGATGGAATGTTGTTACAGAAAAGGAATTAGATGCACTGGGCCAACGTTTAGACCATTGTTCTGTTTTCGTCCTCATACCTCCTTATGATCTGGAATTCTTGGCACAGTTGAGCAGTGAGACCAGTGAGACAAAGCACGTGTTTCTTGTTTCTTGTGACAAAAATGTAACTCCAGCAAGAATTCTTCCAAATGATAGTGAGCATATGTGCTTCCATTTTGTTAAATTGTGTAACATTTTTCAGAAATCACATCTCAAAGCACTGAGTTCTGATGTATACAGATGGCTAAAAACGATGCAGTTGGATAGCAACATTTTGTCCTTACAAAGCAAGGTGTTCCAGAGTACCCATGCTGAAACAGAGAATGTTGGATCATACTTCTCTGCTAAAACTATTTCCACTGTAGTTCTAGATAACAATGTGTCTATGGATGATAGATCTCAGATTTCTCTACAACCCAGACAAATGCAGCTCTTTTTAAAATCTGCTGTGTACATCATTTCCGGGGGTTTGTCTGGATTGGGACTTGAAACAGTCAAGTTTATTTCTCACTGGGGTGGGAAGTGCATTGCTACACTCTCAAGGAGTGCCCCATCTGAGGAGACAGAGTTGCATATCACCAACATTAAAAAGAGATATGGAGTAAGAATAATCTCTCTCCAGTGTGATGTGTCTGTATCAGATGAGGTAGTGAAGGCAGTTACTGTCATTGAGAAAAAATTCCCTTCTTGTCCAATAAAAGGAGTTTTTCACAGTGCTGCTGTGCTGCATGATGGACTTCTTGAAACACTTAATAAGTCTCTCTTTGAAAAAGTCTTGCGTCCAAAAGTCAGTGGTGCACTGAACCTTCACTACGCTACTTTACACAGCAAAGTAGATTACTTTGTATGTTATTCATCCATCTCTTCTTTTATTGGCAATGCGTCGCAGGCTAACTATGCAGCAGCCAACTCATTTCTAGACACTTTCTGCCACTATCGGCGTAACGTCGGACTTGCTGGACAGTCCATCAATTGGGGACCTCTTAAATTAGGCCTACTGTTTAACAAAGCAGATTTTCAAAAATTCTTAGAATCCAAAGGTTTAATGACAATGGAGGTACCAGAAATCCATGAAGCTTTAAAGCACTGTTTATTGGAAAACAAGCCTCAACAGGTTGTGTGCAAATTCAATTTCAGAAACTTAAGGAATAACGTCCTCTCCCAAAATGCCTCGCTAAAAGTCCGACTCGCAGCCTTAATTGAGAAAGAATTTGAGGTCAAAACAGAGAGCGAATCTAGAAAGGATCTACAGTCGTCATTTGATGAGTATATTCGAGGCATGGTAGGTGACATTTGCAATGTTGATGCAGATAAGTTCGAAGGTGAGACTGGCCTTGCTGCACTGGGCGTTGATTCTATGTTAGCCATGACACTGCAGAATCAATTGTTTCAGGATATTGGTGTGAATATTCCACTTGCTTCTTTACTTGATCCCAGCATTACTCTGAACTCACTGGCTGCACTTCTAAAAGAAAGCAATGATAAAAAATAAACATAAAACGGATGCATGTTTGTTTCTGAAGTCTATAAAGATACATTACTTAAAGAACGTGTATAAACTTATGCTCTTCTTTATTATTATTCGTTATCCACTGTTGAGTCGTAGTACTTTACTTTTCGTTCTTCTGTGTTGATGAATGACGACAGTTTTGATTCTGTTCTGATTATCTGGTCAATTATAGACAAATGTGTACAGTCTAAAATGTTGCCATGGGGTAAAGATGATGCATACATTGAATACCAGGCATTTTTTAGTCATTTGTAAATAAAACATTCTAATAACTTTATTCAACTAAATATGAAAATGTTGTTTCAGATACATATGTTGTTCAAAATCAATCATTTATTACAGTAGTGCATGAATTTGCTAGCATCTATTTTCCGTCTATCCTGAACAGTTGCTCTTGTAATATATTGCCACCACCACCACCATGCTTCACACTAAATGTGGTGTCTTTTCAGTGGCTGTTCATTTTCATTTGATTTTTACGTGGCTTGAACTGACTATAAAACCTTTGTAGCATTAGAGTCTTCCAAGTGTCTTTTTTTGGCAAACAAGGCTCTGTCTTCTTTCTTGCTATTCTGAAATTTAGGGTCAACTTTCAATCCTGCAGTTTGTTGATCCAACCAAAATTGTCTTGTATTCTCTAGAATTTTATTAAATAGCCCTTTTTTAAACCCTTTATTATTGGGTAATTATTGGGATATTTTTTGTGATTTGATGGTTATTAATATAATGTGCTTTATTTATTTACTAGCCGACTACTTATCCATTACAGGATTCATTCTAAATAAATTATAATAATCAGAGATGTGTGATGTGTAATTATTATAATGTGTGACTATGTTTTTAAAACGTCAAGGCATTTTGTTTTATTTGTATGATCCCTGTGCGCCTCAATGAGGGCAACAACCTGCTCCAGGTGTTCACCTCTACAGGGATCAGTAAAAGAATGTGACTAAACCCAACTATTTTAATAGGGGGTGTGATGAGGTAGAGTACTTTTGTACTTTGTATTTTATATGTAAAGAACAATAGGATTTTTAAATAAAATATATTAGAGTTAAAAATATAAACTGAAACATGAGAAGGAATTATTATTGAGAGATTTAAACGACACTGGCTGATTGTTTTATAAAAAGCCAAAATGTGAATTGCAAATGGTATTGAACTGCTGTTACAGAATGATTTTGAAGTGAGGTGTGACAACTGGAAGAGCTGTTAAATTATAAGAATGGAAAAACTGGTCCATGGTTCACATATATATTATTATTTATTGAGAAATAAACATACACAGTAAATAGAAAGTTACTAAAATGCACAATCACCTTCATTACTATTGTAATCAGAACAACTAAATACACAGTAAGTGATTATATGTACCTGAATATAAGCAAACACTAGTCATACATCTTGGTCAAAGGAAACCCACATTATTCCATACACAGATCTTGGCAATCTTTGGGCATTTGTGTTGATGTTGCCTGCAGGTGTGTTGAGACCTATAGTATATTTCCCCTATAGCATCTCTGGTGAAGTTGTCCACTAAGTACCTCCTACATACCTTTGTGGAACATACATATTTTTCAAAAGGTGTACAGCTAGCTAAATAACACCAGCCATTAACAAAACCCCCAAATGTACAGTGCTGACAGCACTGTGCAAAGAACCTCTTCTGTTTCACTGCAAAATCAGCATGTACATGATCATTTGCTAGGTATACACAAAGAGTACCATAAAGAAACCATAAACTTGCCAGGATGTCAATATTGAGTGGGTATTGTCTTTTTCAGGCTGGGTAAAAAAGTTATACCACAATATATTTTACCACAGATGGTGGACATGGTGCACCCACGGCCTGCTTTGTATATTTAAACTACCTTCTGTTTTAAAAAAAAAACTAAAATACAGTAGTCTCAACATCAGGGAGAATGGAAATGTTACTACTTTGATTTCCTCCACGTTGTAGTTCCACCAGTATTTTCACCAAGTCTGACAGGGTCTTCTCAGGATCAAGGAGCATAACCAGAGGCACATTCACTCCTTTATCCTGGAAGATGAGGTTCTGCAGTGTCATGGCTAACATGGAATCAATTCCCAGTGTTGAAAGGCATGTATCATCACTCAGCTCTTCCTGCTCAATGTGGACATTTTCACTTATCAGTGATTTGATATAAATATCAGGTGATGAGTTTGCATTACTCTGTTCAACTTCTGAGTTGATCATTTTAGCCTTTTTGAGCTCCTCCTCCACCAGTGCTGATAACCGCATAGTGAGTGACTTGTTCTGAGACAGCACATTATATCTAATGTTTTTGAAATGGAATCTGCAGACAACCTGTTGAGGTTTGTTCATCAAAAGACACTGCTCAAGACTATCATGAATTTCTGACACTTCTAGAATCATTATTCCCTTTGTCTCCAGAAATCTTTGGAAATGGTGTTGGTTTAACAGGAGTCCCAAATTTAAAGCTCCCCAGTTAATTGACTGCCCAGGAAGTCCAATATTTCTGCGGTACTGGCAGAAGGCATCCATAAATGAGTTGGCAGAAGCGTAGTTTGTCTGTGAAGCATTGCCAAGGAAAGCTGAGATAGAGGAATAGCACACAAAATAATCTAGATCGCAGTGTTTGGTGGCATAGTGAAGATTAATTACACCATTCACCTTTGGCCTCATGACTTTCTCATAGAGTGATTTATTTAGGCTTTCAATTAGTCCATCATGGAGAATTACTGCACTATGGAACACTCCTTTGATTGGTTGCGATGGGAAGAGTTTACTGATCTGAACAACTGCATGGTGAACTTGCTCTGAAACAGAGACATCACACTGTAATCTTGTGATTAAACACTGACACTGATTTTTTACATTATTTATCTCCTCTTTTGTCTGATCATTTGCGCCACTCCTGGACAGGATAACAATAGTCCCTCCACCTCTCTGAGCAATAAACTTCACTGTCTCAAATCCGAGTCCTGATAGACCACCAGTCACTATGTAAACACAATGCTTCCGGAACAGTTGTTTGACTTTTGCCATCAGAGGGATATCTAAAGGTTCATCCTTGGTGTTATGGCTCAAGACTACAACTGATATGCTCTGACACCTGAAGTATGATTCGAAAGGCAAGCACTCAGTGTTTACTCCTTTTGAAAGCTGAATTGTCTTTTTTTCTAAATTCACAAATTTTCTGTCCAAATGCATGTTTTTCAACCAGCGAAACGTGTGTAATTTCCGTGCTCTGACTGACTGCTTTTGCAAGAGGCTTGTTGTAAAAATGAATTTAAGGTGGACTTCATTATTTTGACCTCTAAAAGCAAGCTGACTGACAAAGGTGTTTGGCTGGTTGTCAGCAACAAGGACAACATCTCGAACACTTGTAATTTCACTTGCTTTTGTAATGACAGTTTCATCATATGGTGGCAGAAGCACAATTGCTGCCATCTCACTGAAACCATGAGACAGCTGATCAGTATTTTTGGCCACAGTGACACTCCAACCTGATCTGCCTGCCAACATAGTTAATACTTTCACCAGAACAGAGTCTGGTAAAGAAGAATAAATGCCTAACTTCTTATGTCTGGCCTTAGGTAGAGCACAGTGGAAGATCTCCCAAGCTAGTATAAGATATGACACAAAGGGAGTTTCCTTCAGAAATGGAAGAATCTTTGTTTTGTAGCATGCATCTGCTGGAATAACAACTTTGCTACATGCAACAACCGGATAACAGCAAGCTATATGGTCTCCCACTTTCAGTTCTTTCACATCTTTTCCCACAGCTGTGACATTTCCAGTGAAGTCAAGAGCTAAAAGTTTGTGGTTCTGAGTGGCGTGTTTGTTCCAATATAGAGTCTGACTAAATTTAAGATCAGACACACTAACTGGAAAATAATCTGAGGAGTGCATGCATATTTTACAGAGCTGGATCTCAACATTTTTCCCTTGAATTGGTTTAGTACATTTATCAGAAACAATGGCTGACAGACGTGTTGCTCTGTAGGGATCAGAGGTTTGCAAGATAAAGCTTTCACACTGTAATTTTTCGACACTTTGATGTGAGTCATCTAAGATTTTTGTGTGATTAATCTGAGGTTTAAGAATCTGGCCATTTCTGATGACTAGCTCAGGGTATTTACTGCAAGGGTACGATCTGATGACCTCAGCCAATGCTTTAATGTCCTTAGTGGAATCAGTATCTATCAACTGAAAGGAAAGGGCTGACAATTCTGCTGCACATGCTCTCGTCATTCCAGAGAGTACAAAACCAGGACTGATCTGGTCTATTGTTCGTCCTGAGGACCGATAAGTGACTACCCTGATGGAGTTTTGAAAATGCATTGACTTAAGGCCTGCAACAATTTTTCGGAATATCTCACAACGACTTGCCATGCAGTCTAACACATTCTCTGCATTATGCGACTTTAACTCTGCATCACTCCACATGAACAACACCTCTTGGAAGTCTGAACTGAGATTTTGGATGTTCAGGTTGGATAAAAAATCTTCAAAATCGCATTCTATCAGCATCTTGGCATGTGTGGGGGAAATATATTTTGATGTTGGGGCTAAATATTGTTGCAGACCTGTTGAAATTCCTAAATGATCAGCAAAAACTATTGCTTTTAATGTTGTCGAGTTGTCATGCTCTGATGCTACACTGTAACTGTTGTGATAAAAATACTCCTCTACAACACGGGATCGATTTCCCAGGTAGGTAATGATTACATTCTTGAGTTCAACCAAAACCCTGCCATCTTTGTCGGTAAAACAACCACAAATGACAAGTTCTTCATTTCCCATGTGTGTTGCTCTTAAATATACAACCATCTCCTTCTGCAGCGGTTCAAACACAGTCAGGCTGCCTATTTGTGAAGGAAATCCAGCTCTTCCCAAGAAATGATATGTTCCTGAGACAGGAACAAGTTGCATGAGATAATCTAGGACTACAGGATGAATGTAGTAGTCATGCAGTTGGGGTAAGAGTTCATTAGGAACAGTAACAATTGAGTATGTTTCTCCAAGCTCCTCTCCATAATACACATTTCCTTTGTTTTTGAAAACAGGACCATACTGAAATCCACCGAGTGATAGGTTCTTATAGAACTCTTCAGAACTCACAACAGACTGGCATCTTTTAAAGACACAGTTCAGTGAAATGTAGGACTCTTCAGGTAATCCTTCCTGTGTTGACTCAACTTTCCCTGTTGCATAATTTATTGATGAAGTGTGCACCTTAAACTGAAACATTTGCCCTGCTGTACTGTCAATTGGATCCAATCGTACCTTCATATCCATTGTATTCTGAGACAAAACACAAGGAGTGTGAAACTTTATACTGAGCTTCAGAGAGCTGAGAGGTATTTTAGGTTTCACCCTTGTCATGACAGCTGCTAAGCCTAATTCAACATAAAATGCCCCAGGGACAATAGCAACACCTTGGTGTTTATGTTCATACAGATAGGACAGTGCACCAGAGGAAAAGTCACAGATGAAATCCAAGCCATTTTTACTTATCTGTGTAATTACAGGATGGATACTACTGTCACCAGATAGGGTTGCATTAGTAAGTACATCCTTCCTCACACTGTCAAACTGATACCTTGGAAAAGCAATTGGTTCCATCTCATAGCCTTTGTAGAACTGATCCCAATCTACATTGACACCTATTTCAAACAGTTTGGATACAACTGCTAGCATTGTCTCAATTTCTTTATCTGGCTGCACTGAGGAAAGCACCACCGTGTCGCTCCCTAGAGCCTCAACAATATTTCTCTGCAAAGCCCTTCTTGGCCCAATCTCAACAAATATTGCATTCTTAGTCTGTTTAGCTGAATTTAGTGCTTGTTCGAATGCAACAGGCTCTCTGAGGTTTCTTGCCCAGTAGTTACCGTTAACAAAATCTGTTGGGCTCGCCTTGCCTCCTGACACTGTTGAGAATAATTCAGTGACCATATCGTGTGCATGTAATTGACCCATCTTATTCTTTACTTCTTCCAAAATAGGATCCATCATGTGACTGTGATAAGCAGCAGGAACATCTAAAACATGCAAGAACAGATTTTTGCCTTCATCTGAATTTCTCAAGCTCCTGTGCAAATAATCAATAGCATCTTCATCTCCTGAAAGTGTGCAAGACTGAGGGCTGTTTTGTGCTGCCAAGCAAATCCTTCCAGAGTAAGAAGGGAGAATTTTCAACACATCTGACACAAGCATGTTGCTGATGACGAGCATTTTCCCTCCCGTTACTCTACTTTGCAAACTGCTACGATAGTAGATCACCTTTACTGCATCCTCAAGTGACAAAAGACCAGAGCAGTGAGCTGCAGCGACCTCTCCAACAGAATGTCCAAGAACAGCATCTGGCCTAACCCCCCAGTGCATTAGTAATTCAGCAATGGCAACCTGTATGCCAAAAAGGAGAGGCTGAATAATTTCAGGTTCTGAGAAACCAACTTCAGTCTCAGAGTCTCCTTCAAGTATTTTTACTAACTCAAGTTTTTTGTATTTCTGGAAAATATCCTCAATCTCTTTTACTTTCTTCCTGAAAATAGATTCCTCTTTTAGGAGCTGTTTGCACATACCTCTGTAGGTAACACCATTTCCACAAAACACAAACAATAGTCTAGGGTGTTGCTTTGCTGGGACTCTCTTTTTGTCTTGCGCAAGCAAAAGTTTCTCTTTCAAATCAGTCAAAGATAATATATGAAACGCTTTCCTGTATTTATGCTTCCCGTGGCTCCTCCTGCAGCCAGATGTGTATGCCAGACTTTGCAGATCTGTTAAATTCTTTGCACTGATATTATTGGTAGTGTCTTCCATCATCCTTGCCAGTGATTTTTCTGATGTTGCTGAAAGAACAAATATATTGTGTTGCTTCTTGACAGCCGTTTTCTGTGATTTTGGCTGAATATACTGCTTCACAACTACATGTGCATTTGTTCCTCCAAATCCAAAGTTATTTATACCAGCAACTCTGACTGAACCTCTGCTGGTGATCCATTTCTCAGCTTTGGTGGGAATTTTGAGATTGAGAGCTTGAACGTCAATGCTAGAACTTTCCTCTGAGTAAAAGACTGAAGGTACAATGGTTTCATGCTTCATCATAAGAAGTACTTTAATCAGTCCTGCCACTCCTGCTGCAGATTCTGTGTGTCCAATGTTACTCTTAACTGAGCCAATAGGGAGTGGCCCTACCTCTGGGCCTCGTGCCTTGGCAATGACTTTAGAGATGCTTTCTGCTTCGACTGAATCTCCCACTGGAGTCCCAGTCCCATGAGCCTCTACATACTGGATATCAGCCAGATAGTTCCCAGTAGAATAGATTCTCCTGAGCAGATCCTCCTGCTGGACCACAGAGGGCTTTGTGATCGGAGTGACGGAGTGGCCATCTTGATTTACTGCTGTTTTGCACACAATGCCCCATATGTGATCATGGTCTTGAAGAGCCTAATCAGATAAAGAACATAAACGTTATTGTCTACAAAGTAAATGATTGCATGTGTATATGTTTTTTTGTTGCAAAATACTTTTTCCAAAGGCTTCAACAGGATTACACCACAGCCTTCTCCTCTGCCATAGCCATTTGCTCTATTGGAGAAAGCTTTACAGGTTCCATCAGGTGAGATCATCTTTGCCTTGCTCAGGGCCACAAATACTCGTGGCTGAAAAATGCAGTTAACACCACCAAACAAAGCCATTTCACAGTCTCCTGTTTAACAAAGCACAGACAAATTTCAAATAACTGGCACGCCTGTAGTCACACACATTTCAGTTACGCAAATGTTTCCCTGCATACTTTGGCCATATCCACAGAATTTAACTTCACAATGAAGATGGACTTGTAAAAGAGGTGTCACTATATTTACAATAGAAATAGACTCTTGGCTGAACAGAAAACGTCAAACATAGATGTCAGAATTTTTACAATGTGAGTGCAATTTAAATCTATCCAAAGCAAACTTGAAGATAAATACAAAAGCTATTTAAACTCTAGCCACATTTACACTACCCTTTACTTTTTTTTGCTATATTCCAATTTAACTAATTCTTACCAGACTTACTTTAAGATATTCGACAAACACATACATTAACTTGCCACTAATAAGTCAAACAGGATAATATTAATATGCCAGATTACGCCTGATTCTCCACTCGCAAACTGTTCATGACCACACTGGAAGCAAGATTGCAGTTTAAACTCTATTCTATTGCATTGCATTACTCTAAAAGCCATGGGTGCCAGTGAATTTTATAAAACACCTGCTATTGTATAATCTTCATAAATTAATAATGCCACTCCTGTAAATATATGAATTCCATACCATCTTTTAAAACTGAAACGTTTGTATTCTGCCATAGTTTTAGTTGGTTACATCTCACTATTGACTAAGTGGCTCATGTTTTTACAGTGTCCTAAACAAAACATTTAAAATTGACACTTTAATGTGCACGCTTATTTTGAATAGTACAATATTTAAAAAAATACATCATGAAATTAATTTTTTACTGCCAGGACAGCTGCAGTATTGCACTCCTGGTCCAAGTAGGGTTAAGGGCATTTTTAAGGACAGTGGCAGCTTGTGTGGCTTGAAACGCAGATCAGTAACCCTACAATTTTTTATTTAAAATTCTAGTAAGAAACACACATTGCGCATTTGGGGCAATTATTATTATTAAAAAACATTCTGGAACAAGTTTTAAGATTTTTATTTGTCATATACAAATGTATAGCAGGTACAAATAGTGAAATGAGAAATGACTGTTCTATACACTATGCAAGTATTTAAGTTATGATTTATAATTAGAGTTTACAAGTAACTTGTAAATGTTAACAAGTGTAAAACTAGTATAAAAAATGGTAACTAGTTAACAAAAAACACATGCTGTAATAATAAACTGTTACAAAGACAGTGAAACCCCACATCATTACCATTTTACAACTTTGTCCACCTTTACTGTGACCTATAACCTGTACAATGCAATTGAAAAACAAACTAAAAACTTTAAAGCAGAAAAATATAAAATAAAAAATGTACAATAACCTGGTTGCATAAATATACACACTCTTAAACTAATACTTTGTTGCAGCACCTTTGGCTTTTATTACAGCACTCAGTCTTTTTGGGTAGGATCCTATCAGCGTGGTACATTTTCATATGGCAATATTTGTCCACTCTTCTTTGCAAAACTGCTCCAAATCCGACAAATTGCAAGGGCATCTCCTGTGCACAGCCCTCTTCAGATCAGCCCACAGATGTTCGACGGGATTCAGGTCTAAACTCTGGCTGGGCCATTCCAAAGCCTTAATCTTATTCCGGTGAAGCCATTCCTTTGTTGATTTAGATGTGTGCTTTGGGTCATTGTCGTGCTGAAAGATAAAGTTCCTCTTCTAACAGAAGGACGAAGGTTTTGTGTCAGCACTGACTGGAATTTGGAACTGTTCATAATTCTGTCCACCCTGACTAAGAAAATGCCACCACCAAGCTTCACTGTAGGTATGGTGTTCTTTTGGTGATGTTTTTGCGCCCAAATATACCTTTTGGAATTATGTCCAAAAAGTTCCCTGATGAACTTGGTTTCATCAGACCATAACACATTTTCCCACATGCGTTTGGGAGATTTTATACGTCCGTTTGCAAATACAGCCAGTACTTGCCAGAAATTCTTGCAGCTCCTTTAGTGTTGCTGTCGGCTTCTCGACAGACTCCCTGAGCAGTTTTCTTCTTGTCATATCATCAATATCTTCCCCGGGAGCTGTGCTGGATTTTCACTGCTCCGGGCACGTGTGCTCATGTGTGTGTATTTGTGTGTTTCACTGCACAGATGGATTAAATGCAGAGGACCGATTGCACGATGTGCAAATATAGTGGCAAAAATGTATCACTTTCACTTTCAATTTTGGACGGACGTCCTGTTCTTGCTAATGTCACTGTTGTGCCATGTTTTCTCCATTTGATGATGACAGTGTTCCATG